>JACEVL010000141.1:1983149-2085649 GCA_020284085.1 Aporrectodea caliginosa
AAGACCGTAAACCAATTTTCAAGCTATATCCTATCCTGGTTCCGCTGCTGATCATCCCATCATCACCAACAACTTACACTACATAAGAAATAGAAGAGTGCTCAAAGTAACTGTCGTATGTATGTATGTACGAGCACTGTTATAGCGCCCCTTCAAGATTTCTACTCAGAGGCGCTCCCGACTACAGCGCGGACACTGAATCGGAGTTTCACGCCGAAGCGCATGAGCAATTGCGAGTGAAGGACTTGCCCAGGGTCCCTACGCGTACTAGGGTGGTGTCAGTTTCATGCCTGTATAAAGGAGGAGGGCATAGCTAATTATCTTTGCCGTGACACAGCGTTGTTAACCAGAAATTAGGTATAACCAATGTAACTTTAGCGTTTATGATATCAAGCCATGAGTCATGACCCTCGTTGTCCCATTTAATGATTCAATTAGGTTTACTTTTAGAATAGCACAACAGGTCTCTTTACCGCGGAGTAAGCTACAATTTACAATTTAAATGCAAATCTCCTAAATTTCTCATCTATCTCATTTCCTCTGTCGCAAACAGAAGCCGCGCTAGGGAGAACAGCTTAGCATCTGCGCTATGTAAAGTCAAGTAGGCTACGTCGGTTGTTGTTTTGTCAGTGTTGGCACGGGGTCAGAATTTGGGGGAGGGTTGAGCCAGGGAGAAAACATGGTGATATCGCTGTTTAATATAGTGTAGACTTTAGAGTGACGATGTTCATTGTATATGAAAACAGATGCAGTCTTCACTCAGCGCAAAAGTACAATAGCCTACTAGTACTTACAGCAGCGTTCCCACAACCACAGCTTATGGTATCAGCCACATTAAGGAAACGCAAATAAATAATGGCTTGAGTCTAACACGTAACGGTCGTCGGCTTGTTTCTTCGCTATTTCGTGTCTACCGGAATGCTCTTAACGGTCAACAGATGAGACACCCGAAGCCATGAAACGAAAAGCCGACTCTGTCGCCTAATAGATGCTATTAGGTGCAATTGGAGCTCATCATCACTCAATGTCGGAGCTCGTAAATGTCTCTTGTATACGGGTGTTTGTACCGATCGGCAGTTTCCTAGTTGGCATTAGTGTCAGTCTTTCATCGAGGTAGAAGATTGAGCGACAGAGGAAGAGACAACTGAGAATAACAGGTAAACAAGATGATTTCCGACGGAGGATCTTCAAAATATCGTTAAGCAATGATTCTCTGTCATATGAACACTGCGGGATATAAATAATAATAATAATAATAATAATAATAATAATAATAATAATAATAATAATAATAATAATAATAATAATAATAATAATGGGCCCGCAGCAAGGAGATCCGCTAGGCCCTTTGCTTTTCTGCCTCCCACTACAAACGGCACTCCTCAAATTAACCTGTCCTCTCGCCTTCGGTTTTCTGGACGACATATCGCTGGGTGGACCATCATCGACGGTCGCAGCGGATATGGCTTCGTTAGAGGCCGATTGCGCAGACTTGGGCCTCACCCTCAACAGATCGAAATGCGAGGTGACGGCCAAGGATCTTCGGCAGATTACCAACAGCTCTTTCAGTCAATTCGAGCGAGTTGAACCGGACTCGATGTGCCTACTGGGCGCCCCACTCTCCACCGGACCGGCTCTTCAAGGCGCGCTGGACGCAAGGGTGGAAGAGCTGGACAGAGCTCTGAGCAGACTGGGTTTAATAGCGCGGCAGGACGCACTGCTCATCTTGAGAAGCTCATTGGGCGCCCCAAAACTGCTTCATACCCTCAGATGCGCACCATGCGCAGGCCACCCCACTCTGTCTGTTTACGACCAAAGACTCCGCAAAGGCCTGGAAGACCTCTTAAATATCAATCTGACGGATACACAATGGATGCAATCCACCCTCCCCATTGGCATGGGCGGACTGGGTATACGTAGGGTGTCATCGCTGGCGCTCCCCGCCTTTCTGGCATCTGCCGCGGGCACCCTCGTTTTACAGCCAGATATCCTCAGACAGCTGGAGGGCAACTCGGACCCACACGTGAGAGAGCTGGAGGCGAGTTGGCGAGAAGACTCGGGGTTGGACATAACAGAGACGTTCCCAGGTCACCTCCAATCCAAGTGGGACAAACCACTTCTTCAACGGTCTTCTTCAGAGCTGTTCACCACACTAACTGAAAAATTCGACCAAGCCAGATGGAGGGCTGTCACTACCGAACATGCTGGTGACTGGCTTTACACACTACCGATCACGTTCTGTGGCCTGAGACTGAGCGACGAGGCGGTCAGGGTGGCGGTTGGACTGCGTTTGGGAGCTAACATATGCGAGCCTCACACGTGCGCTTGCGGTGTAGCAGTCACCGCTAGGGGCGAGCATGGTTTGTCCTGCTCTCTGGGCTTTGGCCGAGTGGCACGCCACGGGGCCATCAACGACCTGGTGTACCGTGCTTTATCGAAAGCTGGGTTCCCAACAATCAAAGAACCGCAGGGGTTGTTCCGATCCGACGGAAAAAGACCGGATGGGATCACCCTCATCCCTTGGAAAGCCGGCAGAAGTCTGGTGTGGGACGCCACGGTTATAGACACTCTGGCACCGTCGTACCTTACGGCATCAGCAGCCAGAGCGGGGGCAGCGGCGAGCCTGGCAGAGGACAGGAAGACACAGAAATATCACGCCTGTCTAGAAACACACGTTTTCATACCGCTAGCCCTGGAAACGCTGGGTCCCATCAATACCGCTGGCCTCAATTTTATTTCTGACCTGGGTCGCCACCTCACGCTAACTACGGGTGAACCGAGAGAGACCAGCTACATTTTTCAGAGGATCTCGGTCACAGTACAACGCTTCAACGCCGTAGCATTTAGTGGCACTTTTATCAAACCCACGCCCGGCATGGATGAGGAGTAGCCGTTCCAGATGCATTGCTTTAAAAAAAAAAAAAAAAAAAAATAATAATAATAATAATAATAATAATAATAATAATAATAATAATAATAATAATAAGGCCACCGAATTTAAGGGATCCTTGATACCTCGGGTAAAAATAAAATACAATAAAATTTAAAAACAAATTTAAAAATAAAATAATAATAATAATAATAATAATAATAATAATAATTACGACAATTTATATGGCGCCGTAACACGGCCATGCCGTTACAAGGGCGCCTTACAAGCTAGCAACAGTCGGGATAAGCCCTAGCAAACAGATGTGATTTTAGCATGGATTTAAAAGATATAAGTCCAATGCTTCAACTGCGCCAGATAAATTAGTATGATTTAGTATTTTAGTTACATTAAGCAAGTTCGGTAATTAAGTAAGTATATTGATTTGGTATAGGAGTGGCCGCGCTTGGAGCCGAACCTTTTTAAATTTCTCCGAAGGTAAGTTAATTATCCCTAGCTGCTCAGACTTAATTATCCCTAGCTATTCATACGGATCAAGATGTCCAATTTAATTAGGGGTCTACCGAATGAACCTCGCGTCTGCTGAATGTACTTGCTAAGAATTCGAAGGGTTAATGTGCTATGCATATTTAATGCTCTTGCATAATTATGATAGCCATGCTTCTTCGAGACTCCAAATAAATGACAGTATTAATGAGAACCGTGCGTAGACCTACTTAAATGTTAAGTTGGTGAGACACACTCGTACGCATCTTCGGTTTATTCCAAACACGCAAGATGATGCGGCATCTCCTCACTGATAAACTAATTAGCCTACTGCTTCTTACCTGCATCTGCATAAGTTCGTACATCTGCATGATTTCGCATCAACCGAATTATCCTTCAATCAAGAGTAGTAGCATCTGTGTCATAAATGTTGTCACGTAAGAGGTCATGTGAAGCAGATGAGATGAAAGCTTCTGATTACTAGACGTAAAATAGCTGGCCATCCTATTTCAAACCGAGCACGCGAAGTAGCGCTAGGCTCACATTTCAGTTAGAGCATACATGTACATGTAGGCCTACATAAGTTATAATCGGAAGTAACAACCTCATTAATTTCTATAAGATTGACAGGCTTTCTTAATGTACGACTGAGCTATCGAATAGCCCTTAGCGCTGCTTCAATTCATAGGATAATAATGCCTATAAGTATAAGGACTACGTCTAAACCCATACAATATTATGTTGCTCATAAGCACATGTAGATACGCTGCATGGTTCAAATTTTGAGTAAATTAATATCCGACTAGTTTCGATTAATCCTACTAGTGTATGTGATGTGTGTATCAAATGTAACAAACAAAAACAACGCATGTAAGCAAAATCAGAGTGTAATGGCAACAACCTAGGTACCACGTACAGGTAACTCTGCCTGGTCGTCAGTATATCCCTATTTTATTTTTGAATTTCGTATGGGCCTACGTCGATTTGCATAGTAGTTGAATGTTTTATTTGCTTTTGCGTTCAATCGTTATGATCATTTTTATTAATTATTTCTTATTAGAGCTGAATACACTTTGGAGACAACTAATCTGCAGCCCGTGCGGACACTTTTCATTACTACTTAAGCTGCGCAAATCCTTAAGCATTAACTCGAGTGCGCTTGTATGGTGATCCATACAAGCAAGCTTAATGATGTGCGGCAATCAGTAACGTTGCGACATGCATATTATCGGCTGAAGAGACATGGTACGGAAGCAATTACTTGACTGCAAAGCCAGACGATAAAGAAACTGGTCTGACGGTTTTTACAACTTGGTGACAGTTCAATCGTAGTCATACTTCATACTTCAATCATAGTTCATTGCAATTAGCCAGTTGTTTAGTTTGCCAGGAACGAGCCATTCTGCAACGCGCGCACATAATTCATTGCAATTGTCATATATAGGCCTACTTTAACAAAAACAGCAACACACGTATCTATTCAACAGTACTTCTGGCAGATTTCAGAGAATACATTTATATAGCAGGCGAACTAACAAAGTGACTATAGCTGCATTTGGAATCAAATGGAGTTTGGCAAGCTGTTTAAAAGTACAAGGATTTAGCGTTTTGGTACATTTAAACGATTAAGAATGCTATAAATTGACGATAGAACAAAAAAAAATCAAACGCAACAGATTATCTGTTCAAAGTTACCGTGGTTGGTCGATAGGTTCGTTATCATGGTTCGGTGTAAGAAGTGGCATCCGGTGGCTGAACTGAAAAGTCGTATCTGACTGTTACTTCTGTTCTTGTTGGAAAGGTCACTGGATACAAATAGAACACAAATACAGTAATCACTCTGTCGGCTGAAGAAATTTAATCAATCATGTTCAGCCTCGTCTTTAATAAACATCACAGTGACGATACAGGCTGTCAGCATCAAGCCAACGTCGAATAACATTGCATTGGATAGTAAGCTTGTAGAAATAGCTAGATGCTAAGGATCGTATCATTGATCATACTAAATATTAGGGCCTATATATTCATTTATCTCCAAAGTTTATAGCGCCACGAAGATAGACGTCAAGAACATTTATGACAAGATGTGGACACGCAGAGCTCATCTGGAGCGTGATCGATAGTCTTCCTAGGACAACGCATTCAATGTAGCGTCTAGGTAGTCTATATATATCATCCGAGCCTCTCGTCTCTCGTTGACAGCCTTCTGCCTAGGCACACATGACTCGTTGTCGGCATCTCCTCTCGCTATGTAAACACGACGATGCCGGAATATCCGCCATAAAAGCCATGTACGGTCGCTTGTTTGAATCGCTTGGCAACGATCAACAGCTCGAATTTCCATATAAACACTTCCCGTTGTTTTTCATTTATCGCTTCACCTGCGGTTCGATTTCTGTCTTCCGGCCTATTTTATTTCCTTGTTCGTTGCTTCCCGTCAACAATAGCCTAACGATCCTAAATGGCCGGGTTATGTCGATAATACAGGTCCTAACAGGCCGGACCCTGAGAAGCTGCATTGGCTTCCTATTTAATTCAGCATAAGATTTAAGCTCTCCTGTTTGACCTATAAAACCCTTACAACTTAATGGAGGGTATACGAAAATTGAAAAGGCTTCGGGAACCTCTAATTGATGTTCAATCCAACTGTAACATTGCAGGTTTTATTAGTTTAGCTAAACGAAACTTTGTAGAGGTTGGCCACTGATATATTACAACTTTGATTTATTAGGACACCTAATATTGTGCATGTTACAGGGCATGTATATTTTCAAGGTATACCCTAGGACATGTACATATACTCTGGAAATACACATACCCTGTAACATACATACCCTGAAAATATACATTCCCTCGGGTATATACAGCACAATACCCTGAAAATACACATTCCCTGTAACATAAATGCATGCATATTTGCATACATACATACATACATACAATAACAAGTAGTATTAAGATCAACAGCTGAATATGGCCTACCTTTAACCGAGATGGTGCATTTCTCCTGCTTGCCAATGTCTTCGAAGGTGCCTGCTTCTACAATGACGTCCGATTTGTCGGTGCCATATTTAGCTGCTGCTTCGATATCAACTGTGGGTCGTGAACCATCACTCGAGTTCTTTCCATGAGTGGTGAAACTCCACTGATAGCTGAGAACATCGGACATGTAGCAGTTCACGCATAAGACGCTTAGTTCCAGCTGCTCATTTGGATCGATCGTTTTATTACAGTTCTGGATACATATAATCACGACGTACGGGTTAAAACCATCCGACGCCTCCCTTACGCCGTCCTCGCCTGGCTGAGCCTCCTCTCCACCCAACGGCGAATCGTAGCTTCTAACTAGGCGGACTGCGTGGGTGGCGTTACTAGGCCGTTTTCCAGGCTTTGCTACACGAACATGAAACCAAATTTCTCGGATTTCAGCTTTGTTGAAAAGATGACCGGTACGATATCGGAGCACAGCGTCTGTAGATGGCAATTTCAAAGGTCTGGCTTCATTACAAGAGGAACCTGCAAGAGGAGAATTTTAAAATTACTTAGAACTTTAGTCCAAATCAAAATTGCCTGTTATCACTTTGAAAGCAAAGTAATAACAAAGACTAGACTTTGCGAAAGGTAACTTCGCGAATGTTTGATGTTGTCAGATTAGGAATAAGACCTGTGGCGGTGTTTGTGAAGCAAACTAACTGACTTATGTATATATGCACGTATGCATGAATGTATGCCTGTATCAAGTCACTGACTATAACGCGTTTTAGGTAGGCCTACCTCATAAAATGAGCAGAGTATGCCACAAAGGCACAAGCTTATACCTCAATGACGCATTTTCGGTAGAATTTGTCCATTCCACAGCCCGATTTAAACACTAAGATCTCGACTAAGATCAATAAAGTGAGCGACATGACTGCATGATTTTCAACATTGTATCAGCAAAATCATGCGCTACCAATAATTATGATCATCACGAATTAATTGCTATAACAAATGATACATGATATATTTAAAACGAATCACAACAACATTCGCTATATTGACGCGCATGATGTCGAAATAACTTAAAGCCAAGATAAGAATAGCTTTCTTCTCTGCTTATATCCTGCTTGCGTCAACAGAAGCAGAAGTAGACCGACAAACTAATAATATAAGTGCTTCTGTTCAGCCTACGCAACCAAAGTAATGAGCTATCGTGTCGTGTATCTTCTGAGAGCAAACAAAGCAGATAGCTTCCTAATAATAGTGCTTCAATCCGAACACTGCTGCTTCGAACAAGAAAACAGCGTTTATGAAGTAGACGCTATCAAAGAGGTAGACGTCCGCTTCTTTTGCTTAAAGTTAAAATTGCTTGCCCATTATTTTGTGTGTTTACATACTAAGTGTTCATTATTTGGCCAGATTTGGATGATGCTTAACTGAGAATAGCTTCAGGGACTATGGCGTATATAGTTCAATCAAAAGAAAAATTCTATAAAAGCTTACTTCAAAGATGCTCTTCGGCCTAGTTCGCAGTCTCCACAAGGCGTAGATCAATTGTATTGCATATTTATAGGTGTGTCTATGTGCATTTGTTGTTTGGAGGGGCGGGTTTAAGATAATGGTAGCACTCTGGCGCGTAGAGGCAACGGACCCGGGATCGCTTCCCGGTACCCTCCCTAAGGTCGACTCAGCCTTTTCATTCGCTAGGTGGCGTTGAAAAAATGAGCAGTAGGACGTGATGGGCGCCTTGCATGGCTGCCAAACAGTTAAATTCGACTCCTGTAATAACTTGTGATCATCCATTCATACTATGAATTGTAATCATCCTGCGTACTTGTCGTACTTGAAACATTGAAACGATTAAACGAAGATTGTTATTTTATTATTTGTAAGGGGTCTGTGGTAGTTACATAGAGGCATTTGCTATTCAAATGCCAAAGAAACAGACGAGGATCGTGAAAAAGGATGGGAAAAGAATGTAGGAAGAATGAGCAGAAAATACCACCACGCGAGAAAGAACAAAAACTACGAAAAATAAAGAACACAAATGAGACTGAAAAACCGCAGTGACATTCGCTGGCTTTGAGACCATGCAATTCGTCATAATTATGGTAGGAAGTTAGCCCAATAAATGTCATTGCTTTTGCATGAAATGTCCACACAAATGAATATATACAAGCCTACGTGTGAGTGCTGAAAGCTTTCGGAAAGCGTTGACTTAGCTCCATATCTGATATGGAACTTGTAAATTATTTTACCTTCGACTGTTGACAATGGATCGGCCTGAGCAAAATCGTTTATCGTTGAACAGAACCACGTGAAACTTAAGCCAAGACCTGACCGAGCTGGATCGTCAAGGTCCTTGGAGTTACTGGCATCGAGCATCAGCACCGAATCAAATGCTGCAACCGAAAGATTGCATTAGCTGATGTTGGCTTATATCTGGGTGTAATTATTCAGCAGAAATAGACTTATAGATTTACTGATTATGGTATTTTCTATTTCATTAGTGTAGGCTAATAACTGCATTTAATTATTTAGGCGGCAACAGATTTGTTTATAGATCTACTGCTTATGAAATTTTCCATTTAACTAATATTTGAATGTGATTATTAAGCAGGAATAGATTCATAGTTACTGTTAATGAAAGTTTCCATTAAAAAAATGTAGCCTTATGACTGGATTTAATAATTAGTAAGCTTTATTAGAATCATATTTACTGTTTATGAAATTTTCTACTTCATTAGTGCATGGTTATGACTCGGTTTAACACTTAACGACGAGAGTGTTTAAAAGCTATTGGGAAACCAATGCAGCTTGTTGTTAATCCAGTGTTAATTATTAAGCAGGAATAGATTCATAGTTACTGTTAATGAAAGTTTCCAATTAATTAATGTAGGCTTATGACTGGATTTTATAATTAGTAAGCTTTGCTGGATATACATTTACTGTTTATGAAATTTTCTACTTCATTAGTGCAGGCTTATGACTCGGTTTAACACTTAACGACGAGAGTGTTTAAAAGCGATTGGGAAACCAATGCACTCGTCGTTAATCCAGTGTTAATTGTTAAGCAGGAATAGATTAAAATTTGTCGCTTTTCAAATTTTCAACTAAATATTGTTGAAACTGTAACTATTGAAAAAGTTGCGTTACTAACAAGGAAAAATCGCTAAATTGTTTTACCTAATGTGTGTGTATCTGGAGCTCTGATACCGGTAAGAATGCCCGCAGATACGAACTCAACTTGAAGTTGGTTACTGATCGTTTTATGACCCGAATCTTTACTCAGTGGTATCAATGCCTGAAACAATTAACCCAAAAAGACAATTCAGATACATGATCTCTGCGGAGCTAGGTCGGGAATGGACTTTCAGCATGTTCCATAATCTGACACGTTAAGAAAGTCAGGCTAGAAATTTCAAAAGTTTGGTTCAAAATATAAACACTTTACGAAAATATTAAATAACACACCACTACACTAGCCTACATATATATATATATATATGAGATATATGTATGCAAATTATATAATATTATATAAACCTATTAAGACAGAAAGGATGCACAGGAAGTAATAACAATACATAAACAGTTTTAGCTTAGACTATGTGTCAAAAAGTCCTAGACATGAAGCAGAGGTGAGAAACTTAACAATCGCTGCCCCTTTGAACGGGTGCCACGTCTTTTAATGTCCCAGTGTATGGACCGTGCAACCCGAGATTTAAATCCAACAAGCCACCATGGGTTTGCGAGAAGACAGTCGCTCGCACTGAGGTGCATGGAACAAGCACTTTAATATATGCAGCAAATTGGGCCAGAATAGGCTATTACTGACAAACACTTCTAAAACAATGCGCACTCTAAAGAGGAATGTAGAATGGTTCCGATATCATTTTAAGGACTGAGACTTGAACCAACCAGTTTACGTTTACCTTGCTACAGCCGCTGCATGCCATTACCTTAATTTCTATAGTGTACACGGCAGGCACCAAAGTATACGGAGGAACGACCAGTCCAACACGTGGCCTGATTTCAACATTAACCGGAAGTGGTAGATGGTCCGACTCTGATGTTCCCTGGTAGATCAGCCATTCCTCAGTTGGATGTGCCGAAGTGCAATTCTGAATTATGTCGCGTCTCACCAACAAAGGTTCGTTGACCGGTTGCAAGATCGGACCATCATGACCAGGAAATGTGATGTTGGCGTAGCAGGTAACTTCGACGTCAACCGTCTTAGTGATGTGTTGATTCAAGACAACGTCTTCGATTATGACTTGAACTCGGTATTTACCACCAACCGTGTATCTGGGCAGACCAAAAGGACCCCGATGCAAATACAGTGAAGATTTCTACACTAACGAATTAGAAAATTTCATAAACTGTAGGTATACAAATCTATTGCTGCCAAAATAATTAAATCCAGTTTTTATAGGCCTACATTAATTAAATAGAAATTCCATTCACAGTAAATATAAATCTATTCTTGCTGAATAGTTTGATAGTATAAGCATACGCGTGGATCATCACATGTATAATTATGCGCTCATAATTTTTTCATAATTATTATTTTATTCTTAATCTTAAGCTCCAAATGTATAGCCCGCTACTTAAAGGCTAATCCGAGGACAGAAGTCCCACGAGGGTCAAGTCAGCAGGAATGTTCAAAGATTGGAAGATAGAGATTCGGTTGTCTAAAGATCACAGAGTGAGAGAGAGACTGTGAGAGAGAGGGAGACAGACAGAGAGAGAGAGAGAGAGAGAGAGAGAGAGAGAGAGAGAGAGACAGAGAGAGAGAGAGAGAGAGAGAGAGAGAGAGAGAGAGAGAGAGAGAGAGAGAGAGAGAGAGAGAGAGAAGGAGAGAGGATGCGGAGAGGGAGAGAGACAGAAACACAGAGAAACACACAGAGAAACGCAGAGAGAAACGCACAGGGAGAAACGCACAGAGAGCAACACAAAGAGAGAAACTCACATAGAGAAACACAGAGAGAAACACACGGAGAGAAACAGATAGGTATACAGACGTTCACGGTAGGTTGCATTTCAGATGGAAAGAAACGTCTGCATTAGCGGATGCAGGGTTAGATTTCTTTAACAGGATTGACCTTAATGCTGATTGGAAAGAAAGTCTGATGAGTGATTGATAGAGACGCATGAAATGTCTGATACTGGGTGACTGATATCTACCCCACGTCTACAATATAAAAAATATGTGACGATATCATGAACGTCTTTCAATTCCTTACAACATGATTCCCCCTTGAAACCTAAGGCGTCTTGAGGTAGTCCGCAACGCTGAGCCAGCTCGACAGATGTCATACCAATGTATAAGAATTAATTAAGAGACAGCTAATTGTCATGCCAAAGGTGCTCACCTGTGGCTAGTCGTGACGCTGCTGTAATCTTGTCGCGTGCCAATCTTTTGAACTGCCCACAGCGGCAGAGGCAGACCTCTCGCAGGAAGAAATGTCACGGCAGCGGAATCGTCTCCCAAGTGAATTTCAACATAAGTATTTTTGGTGAAATGCTGCATAGACACGACAATGCCAACGACTTCGTGGACGGCAACCGAGCCATTCGTCACGATATCAACAACCCCAACGAAGTCTGCGAAGGAAAGTTTCGATCCCTCGTTAACGCTTAGAGTTCTGTTGACCGTCATACTTCCACAAACAGTCGTGATGACGAAACTTATGGAGTAGTCACCAGCCTTTGTAAAGACGTGTCTAAAGAGTCCTTGATAGATCGATTTCTTCCCGGAATCTCTTCCAGAGGTGTTGTTCATACTCTTTAGCACTCCTTGGTACAAAGGTCCAAGCAATTTCAGTTCAGCGTCCAGCGAATCTTCCAACCATTCTGCAAGTCCAAGCGACTTGCTGAAGACGACCTTATCCACAGCTTTGCTGTCGTTTACTGAAGCTAGCATACTTAGCGGTTCAGAAAACAGTTGAAGTAAGATCATGACATTCATTGCGTCACCAACAATAGCCGGTCGGTCATGAATTACGTGATAGTCTTCAGGTTGCAGCAACGCTCTTTCCACGACTACATCAGTTTTAGCAATAACCGCATCGCTAGATTTTACTCCATCATTGTATGTCACTGAAACCTCATACAAACCGGGTTCCTTATAGCTATGATTCGATTGCCATGTGTAGCCTCGCCGTTTTCTTAGATCTACTGAATCGTTTGACGGCAGAAATCGTTGGTTTTGAAGTGACACTCCGTCACCGAAATCAACGTCAAAAAACAGTTTCAGAATATCATATGATTTCTTGTAGTAAGCCAGAGTAAAGGTTACGTTGAATCCAACGCATTTCGGTCCATTGTTGCGGAACTGAACGTTGTCAGCAACCTTACTTACAGGAACGGCACACTTGCTATAATCCATTAAATCGAAATTTCCTGAAACAATAGGAGAGTTGGAGTTATTTAACCTTAACTGCGTGTGTTGGATGTATTCATTCATTCATTCATTCATATCGAACATTTGTATAGCGCCCCTTCAAGGAAACTACTCAGAGGCGCTCCCGACTCCAGCACGGCCAAAAAGAACAGTTTTAAGGTGAGTAAAGAACGTGGGAGAGAGGGTTCTAGGAACAAGGCGAAGCTCCAGAGGGAGGCCATTCCAGGTCGAGGGACCCCCCACAGAGAAAGCGCGATTCTGCATTCTATTCTATTCTATTCTATTCTATTTATGGACTTATAAAGCGCCTCTCGCAGTACAACCTAATCAGAAGCGCTTCCAGTGCGAAGGGCCCCTCGAAAAAGAAAAGTCTTAAGGGAACGAGCAGAAACAGTGGTACCTCCAGATAACATTACAGCACGAGTTAAAGCAGGGAGGTCATTCCACAGCAAAGGTCCAACGGAGGCATAGGCACGATGCTGTGCTGTGGCAGTCCGAGACCTCGGAACTAGAAGGTCATGATGGTCAGAAGAGCGGAGAGGACGTCCAGAGGTAGCGGAGATAGGCCGTCTCATAAGATCACAGAGGTAGCGTGGAGCTTGACCTAAAAACGTTTTACACGTAAGAAAAAGAATTTTAAACTGAATTCGAGCAGTTAGAGGAAGCCAATGAAGGTCTTGAGTCATGAAAGTCGAAATATGGGAGAAACGAGGTAGGCGGGCAATTAAACGAGCAGCAGAATTAAGTACTGATTGCAGTGGAGCCAGGCGGAGTTTTGGTAGGCCCATAAGTAACGAGTTACAGTAGTCAATGCGAGAACAGACAAAGGCATGAACCATGGAAGAAAAAATCGGAGAGGGGACAGATCGTCGAATGGCACGTAGACGCCGCAAGTGATAAAAACTGGACCGAGAGAGATTAGAGATATGTGCAGAGAAAGAAAGAGTACTGTCAAGAGTAACACCCAGGTTACGGACATTTGTCGAGAAAGTAAATTGAGGGAACTGCTTGGCAAGTAAATCATAATCAAGTTTAATTAGCTGTTGGCGAGTGCCAAGCCAGATCAATTGAGTCTTGGAAGAGTTGAGTGAAAGACGATTAGAGGACATCCAACAATTGAGATCAGCAGAAAGAGATTCAATAGATTGGGAAAGAGCAAGCTGATGAGAAGGGGGGCCATGAACAAAGGCCTGGACATCATCAGCATAGAGGTGACCAGAGGCTGAGTGTTTAGCAAAGAGAAGAGGAATATCGGCTGTAAACAAGATATAAAGAAGTGGACCCAGCACAGATCCTTGTGGGACTCCAACTTTAACAGGTACCCATGAGGTGCGGGAGTCTCCTAGAATAACCATTTGAGTACGATCAGTAAGATAGGAGCGAAACCAAAGAAGAGGAAGGCCACTAAGACCAAAGGAAATTTCAAGGCGATGTAATAGAATATCATGATCTACCATATCAAATGCTGAAGATGCATCAAAAGTGCTAAGAGTAAAGTGGGTTGAATCCATAGCAGAATCGGTCCATTGTTGCGGAACTGAACGTTGTCAGCAACCTTACTTACAGGAACGGCACACTTGCTGTAATCCATTAAAGGCGAAATTTCCTGAAACAATAGGAGAGTTGGAGTTATTTACCCAAGTCGTTCTAAAGTCTTTGATAGTGGAGGATCGCGTGTGCTAACACCAGCAACTGACATGGCGTGAAACCATGTCTCAAGGTTTCTGGAAAATGATCGATGGAATCACTTTAAAATAATTGATATTTAATAGCCTTAAAATAACATGCCTAATTTATGTCCTTAGTTTCCACAACCTACGTTCACAATGCTAATGGTCACTGGGGCTTCAGATGAAAGCAGTAGAGCATCGATTCAATTGAATCGTTTAACTATAGGCCTACTAACTAAATTAAGAACGATCATCTAAATTTTATATTTAAGATGTGTGTTTGTGCCTTTGTTGTTGTGCATGTGTGCGCGTGCGAGCGTGCGAGCGTGTTCAGATGGCATTCATCTCTATTTACCGATCGGCTTAAAGCATGGCATCGTTGGTAGAATGTCCGGATTATAACAACATCCGCAGCTGACACAGACTGCCTCATCTGTCAATTCATTTCCACAGTGTATGGCAGAACGACTCTCGTTAGTCAGCATGAGGCATTTGTTGATGACTAAAACACAGGTATGTTCATACTAGTTTACAATAATACTGAAAGACTTCACAACCTAAATTTTCTAATGGAACATGGCCATAGAAACTGCTGGTCATCATTAGTCCTAGCTGAGTATGAAGCAAGTTATTAGAGAGGCTATTGCGATCCATCGACAACAATTTTATGAGTAAAAGGTCGTTTTGGGTCACAGTGCTTCTTATTCTTTGGCACTTTGCCCTTGGACAACGAACCTATTTTTCTTTCTGTACTTTGACGGTCTTTACTTATCAGTATAGATTCTTAGCCCATCATCCTAGTCCAGTAGCGTATATAGTTATCCATGTCATCGAATGCAAATGCTAAGCTTATTAAATTCGTTGCATTGGGATATTAATGGACTAATTCTTTGTGTCACTTTCAATAACGATTTGATTAAAGTTTAGACTTATTTAGCAACAACATCTTTTGTACATAACAACTCCTACATATCGTAGGCCTATCTACGGAGATATGCAAATAGGCTGCTAGAATAGCTTTTAAGATTTATAAATTTGTAAGATTTGTAGAATTTAAAATTATAAATTTCTCAGATTTTAGATCTACTCTTATCAAATAAACGTGCATATATATCAGAAATAACAACCAAGTTTTCAAAATAGTGTTTATAAGGACTCACATGGCGTGCGATTAATTCTTAAGGTTACTGGCGAGCCACTTGAACCAAAGCCGACATGTGAGATAAATTCCAGAAATGAAGGTGGATCGAACTGAAGGTATCGGAATGACAGCAAGTCGACACCTAGACCTGCTTTGAAGGATCCGTGGAATGTAAACCATATTCTCACCCGACCGTTGCTGTCGTTCAACTTAATCCCACTAGAACGACTGACTTCTCGACAGCTGTCCATCTGTGTACAGTTCCTGCCCAAGACAGTAAGTTTACGGCACAGATTATAGGATTTAGTCACGCTTTTTAGAAGTAATATGTCTTGAGCCTGGACTTGAATGACTCAATAATAAGTGCAGAGCGTATTGAAGTGGAATGCCATTTCAGCACCTGGAATGGCATTCCACAATAATTTACAGTAAGCTCAGATGATAGTAAGTTCAGATGATTAAAGATGATAGTAAGTTCAGATGATTGGATTTACACATTGGAAGATAAAAGTTATAAGAATATTTAAGCCCTAAGAGGCTATAAATTTCACATAGGTTTAACCTGATCAGCTATAGGCCGTCTATACTGTTATCAGGAACAATGAACATTGACACCAGTTTATTCGCCAGGTGGCTCAGAGTATGTGATCCTGCGCCATCCATTTGCGCAGAAAATGTAACCTTATTCACTTGAGAAAATAAAGACGTTATATAATCTTCTGATGATCGTCGTTGTTAATCATTATAATCGTCGTTTCTGTGTCCTGTTCTGTGCCTTGTAACCGCAGGGTCGCATGTTCGAATCTACCTCAAGACACTGAGTAGCGAGGAAGGCAACTTAACTGGGAACCACCTCACTCATCTCATTCCCGGGTGGCATGAAGGCCAATGGACCTGCCTTCGGGCAGAGAACTCATCATCATCTGATCATCATCATCATCATCATCATCATCATCATCATCATCATCATCATCATCAACTCATCATCATCATCATCATCATCATCATCATCATCGTCGTCATCATCATCATCATCATCATCATCATCATCATCATCATCATCATCATCATCATCATCATCATCATCATCATCATCATCATCATCATCATCATCATCATCATGTGTCCTTATTTGCAGCGCATTTGCAGGGCCATGTCTTCAAATCCAGACCCCACGGTCGCCACACTGCAAGATTTTCAAGTATCTTTATTAAACCATGGCTAAAGTTGTGAACTAGGCGTTGCTCTGCAGTTCTGTCAAAGAACAGTTCCTACATTGCTCTGTTTCCTTTCTGCTTCGCCAGTTGCCATTAGTTACACTTGCTGTCTCTATCGGTCGTTGTCTGTCTGTCTCTCTGCCTGTCTGTCGGTCTGACTCTGTCTCATTCTCTAAACTTTATAATGCACCGATAAGCTAAAGCAGGGCATTAACTTCTGGCTGATAAGCATAACTAACTGATCGATGCTGTTATGAATCAAAATGCCCGAAGAATACACATCTGTATTACCATAATGTTGAAGAAATTTCGTCATTCTGTTTTCCTCTCATCTGTTCATTTTGAGTTGCATCTTCGGCAAATCGAAGTTCCAAATAGTTTTCAAATCTGTCTGGATACCGCAGCCAAAATACACGAAAACCGCTTATGCTCTCCACATCCAGTATCAGACCAGGCAGATATTTAACGTGCAAGGTCCAGTTTACATGGCCTGACTCAGCGTTGAGTTTCTCGCTGATTAGCAGATCTGAAACAATAAGGATGACAATAGCAATTGTTCAATATAATTATTGAGAAAGTAATAGCATTTTGAAGAGCTAAATTCGGCAGTAGGCCTAATTGAAATTACGTAATTTGTAGTTCAATTGGCTCAGAAATAATTTTTATTATTTGTTGTGAAGCTAGGCATACGTATCTCTCAAGGTACAGAATTGACATTTAGTGATGTGATTAGCACACAAGCAATAATATTAATGGAATTTAAAATACGTGCATGATCAGAAGCCTAAAGATGAACCAGCAAACACAGGTAGTTTCAATCAGTCAATATTGTATTGACCACTACGATAATAATACAAACACGTACTTCAAACAATCGTATGCAATAGGTGTCAATAGGTAAACCCAAGGATTCTATATTAAAGGATTGGTTACTCGTGAAAATATCGTGTACTTCCGGTTTAAGGCTACGAGCCTGGCGCCACCTGGTGATGCGGGTGTAAGCAGTGGTCTATGGACATAAAAAAGCATGGACGACCCGATGTGTTGTTCAGCGATTAATCGCACGAATTTGAGGAACTCAAATCAGGATTATTTTTCTTTCGTTTCTAAGGATCAAAGTAAGTTAATAATAATAAATGTAAAGCTATTTTTAATGACGTTCAGTTAAATAATCTAAACTACGGAGATAGGCGTTTAGCATGGTAAACACGAGGTTCTACACCTTTGTTTGGGCCGCCATTTTCTGTCCAACGCGCTTACTAAGGAGATTCCAGTCCATAATAGGTCCTTGAGGTAAACCCAAAGGTTGGGCTCGCCCTAATTACAGCAGTCATTGATCAATTATATTAATGGTCACCATTTTACATCTTCGGACAGCCATATGAAAAAGTGTCAATGGTTTTTTTCTTAAATCTCCTCACAATTACAAGCTTATAATTATTATAGCTATCATTGCATAGCTGACAAGATAAATAACTTAACATTGAGTATTGATCCATGTAGACGCAAGTCTAAGTAGATATCTACGCGTGCCTACTTACCACTCGTTGCCGAAACTTCATTTCCACAAATGTCTGCCAGTAAAACTGTAAACAAAACATAAGCAAGAATGGAAACTCGCTTTACGTTCGACATTGAAATTTTAACTTTTGTCTCTCTATAAGAAAATAATTGAAAACAGACAACTACCGACTAAAACACTTAAGAAGTTAATTTGGTAGCAATTTCATGACGTCATTGTAAAAATTACGTCATCAGACGGAGACAAATTATTCGTCTAAAGAGTCGACAGTGCAGAATCTAATCTATTTCTTAATAATAATAATAATAATCTTTTCTTTATTGAAGCGCCTGACAAACGCACTGCGCTGTACATTTACATGTTATGCTAACAGAACAGACAGCCTGCAATTACACGGCGCTAATAGCAGCCTACAAAGCATATCCGCCCAACGGGGGCTCGAACTCGGTACCTCTCGCTCTATGTGTCAGATGTTATCCAATGCGCTATCGGGCCCCCGAATTTCTATAGCGCCATAGATTAAATTCTCAAGGCATCAGTCGATGGTCTCTACTAAGCGTGGCCTTATGGTTGTCCCTCGCATGCGCTCTGCTACGGCCCACTCTAGGTGCTTTGCCCGTGTTGGCCCATCAGCTTGGAACTCTCTTCCCAGTCTCTTCGTTTTGAGTTACTAGCTCGCTCTCCTTCCCAGTTCCGTAGACGTCTTAAGACTTTTTGTTTCCTAATTCAGGCACTGACGCAGGTCAAGAGCGCTGCTGATTTCTGAGCGGCGCTATATAAATGTTCGATTACAATTACAAAATTACAATTACAATTTTGCATGCCAAATTTCATGACTTAAATAGGCTATAGCCTAATCGTAACCGTAATCGTAAACTCCTAACTTTCTCATGAGCGACTTGAAAACCAAGCGCAGGGCACCTGCTTATTCACGAGCGTTGAATATAGACCACTATTAGTTCTAATTAGGTTAAGTCAGTAGGCTACTGACAAACATAATATCATGCATAAATAAAGTAGTGCGGTATACCTTTACGGTAATTCGCGCAAGTAAATAAATAAACAAAATGGGAAACTTTGGCAGCAATATTCTTTAGATCTGGAACATCGTCTTAAATTCAGCACATCATGATCATGTGTATTGAATTAGTCGGCAATGTACACGGCTCATGCATTACAATTTCTAAAAATTCGGCGTAAATTATATTCACCAGCTAATCTCCAACAGGTTCTTTATATATAGGATTAACACGTGCCCGCAAGGTCTTCGCATCTCATCCTCCGCAATATCATCCAATTATTCCATCGTACCTGGCATATGGGTTGCACTCGGTAAATACTCTATTTAAAGTAACCAAGTCTGAAGCTGCGGAGGTGCGTGGGATGAGGAAAGGGAGGAGGAAGAAGATGGTGATTAGGAAGAGGAGGAGAAGCACTGGAAGGAAGCGGAGAGAGAGAAACGGCAGGGAGGAGCCGCAGGAAAGAGGGGATAAGGTTTTCAGAAAGATAGAAAGAAGAGAATTATAGGATGGAGAGGGAGGAGGAGAGAGATGAAAAGAAGAAGTAAGAGGAGAACGAGACAGATGAAAAAGAGGAAAAGGAGGATACAATAAAAGAAGTAGGATGGAGGAGGATAGGCTAAGGATAAGAAGGAAAAGGATGACGAGAAGGACGTTGAGAAGGAAGGAAGGAGATGGAGGAGTAGAGGAAGGGATGAGAATATATGCAGGTTGGCGTTGGTTAATTGGCGCCTAGGCTGACGCATCCATCGGTCTCTTCCCACAGCCGCTGTTCAGAACGGCTTAATAGGCTGGCCTTTGGCAACGTAGAAATCCGCCTTTCAAACGGACCTGTATGTATCGGACGCGTTAAGATATGATTTAGTTGGTCGAGCTTTAAGTGTAGGCCTATACTCCATTCCGTTCAAAATGTCTGCAGCATCGGTGACATCCGTAAGCTATGTTGGATGACCAAGTGTGGATGAGTCGGAGAGTCGACAGAATTCCTAAAAGTCGCTCAGTCGCTCAGTGCTTGCGAGACCGATGCATCCTGTTCCAGTGATCATGGATTACTATTATCAGTTTTATTAGCAGTAGTAGTAATAGTATTATTATTAGGCCTTTTATTAATAATACTAATGCTATTTTTGTTGTTATTATTATCGCTACGAAAATATTTAACATTCGCAAAGTCAAACAGAACGGCGAATCTGAAGTGCGATTAGTCAGTTGCCAAGTTAGGCAGTCAGATGTTTTAAAGTCAGTTTTGAGGCATTTCTTGAAGGAAGAGAAATAATATTACTCGCAGCTGGTTCTAGAACTGGAGCGGAGTGTATATGGATGAGACCCAGCCCCTCGAGTAGGTCTATATGACAATCGGCGCTAAGCAACGATGACGAAACTCGTTCACTGTGGCGAATGATGCTAACAAGGTTCCAGCGCTAAGGTGTTCCTTCTGTTCGGGTGTCCCATGGAGTTCGACTCGCTCAGGCACCGTCAACGGGTTTCCACCTGTTGCAAGAAGTTCGCAGCCTTTCTGTTCTCGCAGGTTGGTCTGGCGACGATGGTCGTGGCATACTCCATCATGGGAGGATTTCTGTTCCGGGCGCTCGAGGCTCCGTACGAGGAGGACCTCAAGGCCGCGGTCAGGGACGATCGAGAGGAGAAGGTCGAGGAAGCCTGGAAAATGTTGACGGAACAGTTTGGCAACGTCACTGTTTGGAACAAGACGCAGTTCGTCGAAGAACTGATGAAGATCTTCGTTCACTTCCAGGACAACGTAGCCAAAGCGGTCAAGGAAAAGGGGTGGGATGGAAAAGATGAATCTGGAGAGCAGTGGTCGTTTCCAGGAGCTCTCCTTTACGCCGTCACTGTCATCACCACCATAGGTAAGAAAACATTGTCCTTGTTAAACAACTGGAACGCATAGATCAATAAAGATGGATTAGCGTTTAATTATTTCAGTTATTATCATTTGCGGAAAATCGTTGTTACCGATATGTTCGTCGTTATCGATATTGTTGCCGTTACGGTTTTTATAGTCGCTACTGTTATCACTTCAGATCGTTAATTCATGTAAATATTGGTTAAGTTTAGCATAAATTTTCAATTTTCAGATTTTTGAGGACTTAGCCAACAGGTGGTCGGCGATTTTTTGTTTAATTGAATTAAAATTTAAGGTAATGGAGCTAGAGGCCTAGCATGTTTTAGAACATTACTATATATTATTATAACTATACACTATCATTACTTCTATGTGTTATTTTACATTCTATTTTGAGGTCCCATTGTGCGTTTGCTAATGGAGTAATACAGGTAATACTTACTTACTCACTTACTTACTTACTTACTTACTTACTTACTTACACTTACTTACTTACTTACTTACTTAGCAGTGTCCATAACCCAAACAGACACCGTTAGATGGAAAACAACGCAAAATAGCCATCATCATAATTACTAGCCATGATGATGCGTAGCGCCTATATAAAAGGCTCAAAATCACGCCAGATTACACTCTAACTTTTTTGGTCACTTAGCATTAGGCTAATATTCTATTATTATATGGCGCAACGTTAAATATCAAAAGGACCTGTACAGAATGTAAGAGATTAGGCCCATTTTCAGATTTTGACGGCTGTTTTCCCCTAGTAGCCTATACTGAATATTTTAGCTGTATTAAATGAAATTCCTGTCATCTCTAATAAGGGCCTGCATAGGCTACATGTAGGACTCGATAAGAAGTCCTACAAGCCAAGTTAGAAGCTATGTCACAGTGAAATTGCAGGTAAGGAACAATTGAGGAAAGACCTATAGACAGGAACCCGAGGAGCGAACTGTACGGACAAAATGTTTCTTCGCTTAACCCTATAGGGCTACCAAGCTTTCTTTGTGACATCGGCTACCAACAATTGAGGACCAGTGTGTGTGATTCTCCTTACAGATTTTATTTTAGTTATAGTTATAGTTATAGTTAGTGAGTTTTTTATTTTAGTTATAGTTATAGTTATAGTTAGTATTATTTTTAGTTATAGTTATAGTTATAGTTAATGGATTTTATTTTAGTTAATTTTAGTTACTACTTAGTTACAATAGTTAACCCTCGGGCTACCAAGGGGGGGTGGTTGCCACCCCCTAGGTTTTTTTCATTTCAAACTTTTTCCGTATGGAATAAAAATTTGACCTTTTAGGTAGCTGTAGGGGGTTCATTTACACGTTTTGAGGTAAAATGTGAGATGATATCTCACACCGTTCAAAAGTTATAGCCAATATACCCGAGGCACCAGGGAAGGGTGGATACCACCCCCCTAGATTTTTGACTATATCTTATCCGTCATTTAATATTAAGAGACATAAATTTTACCATTCTATAGAGGGAATGTGGGGCTACATTTCTATGGTCACTGAGTTGACCTGAGACAACCGGAAGTGCTCAAAATAAATAATAATACGCGTAATAATATGTGTGAAAAATGGCTGAATGGAAGCACTCCCCCTTAGTTTTTTTGTCTGTAGCATATTCATTTGTCTTCCTGGAAGCGAAACAAAGATACCATTCTTTAGAGGGAATGTAGGGCTTCATTTGCATACCTACATCTTTGTCTTTTGAATACCGGAAGTGATCGAAATAAATAATAATACGCGTAATCTGTGTGAAAATGGCTGAATACAGCATTACAACGTAAACCGATATATATGTGTAGATATATATGTATGGATGCACATTTATACTATATAAACATGTGTAGGGGTGATTTTGTGTATCTTTTATACATAGATTAGTTTCAAAACACACATAATCTCATATTTGTTTATCCAAAAAGTACAAAATGTACGCAATAATATAAAATATTGCTAATTAATGGGTTCCATTGTTAAAAGTGATGTAATTTCGAGGTGCATTCACATAATGTACAACTAAATATACCATTCTGTGCAGAAATGAATGCTGAATCCAATGCTATATTACAAGTTATGATATGTGAAACCAAACACGAAATCCAGGGGGGGTGGTAACCACCCCCCTTGGTAGTCCGTGTTACAAAAAAGCTTGGTAGCCCTAGGGTTAAGGCTATAAGTAAAATTGTGCGTATTAACACGCTGTTTCACAATTTGCTCAGAACTTTGAAAGCCATTGAAGCATAGATACATTCAGCTTCACGAATGCACGAGTTTCCAAAGTAACTGACAAATTGCATAATAAAAATATCGCATTTTCGTTCTTATTTATGTCGAATCATCCATATTGCACTTCCTATTTTTATTTTTTGTATTAACGAAAATAAAGATGAATTTTCGTTATTGTTATTTTCGTTATAGTTATAGTTATAGTTAATGATATTTTTTTTAGTTATAGTTATAGTTATCGTTAACGAAATCATTTTATTTTCGTTAACGAACATTTTCGTTATCGTTATCGTTAACGAGAATCACACTGAGACGACCCCACTGGATTTCGTGTTTGGTTTCACATATCATAACTTGTAATACAGCATTGGATTCAGCATTCATTTCTGCACAGAATGGTATATTTAGTTGTACATTATGTGAATGCACCTCGAAATTACATCACTTTTAACAACGGAACCCCCTTAATTAGCGATATTTTATATTATTGCGTACATTTTGTACTTTTTGGATAAAGAAATACAAAATTATGTGTGTTTTGAAACTGATCTATGTATCCAAGATACACACACATCTCTACATATGTTTATATACGTATAAATATACATCCGTACATATATATCCATACATATATATCGGTTTACGTTGTGATGCTGTATTCAGCCGTTTTCACACAGATTACGCGTATTATTATTTATTTTGATCACTTCCGGTATTCAAAAGACAAAGATCTAGGTATGCAAATGAAGCCCTACATTCCCTCTAATGAATGGTATATTTGTTTCTCTTCAAGGAATATAAATGAATACGCTACCGACAAAAACTAAGGGGGGAGTCCTTCCATTCAGACATTTTTCACGCATATTACGCGTATTATTATTTATTTTGATCACTTCCGGTTTTCAAAAGACAAACATCTAAGTATGCAAATGAAGCCCTGCATTCCCTCTAAAGAATGGTATATTTGTGTCTCTTCCAGGAAGAAAAATGAGTACACTATAGACGAAAAACTAAGGGGGGTCGTATCAACCCCCCCTGGTACCTCGGGTATATCGGGTGTAACTTTTGAATGGCATCAGATATCACAATGATGTTTACCTCAAAATGTGCGCAAAAGATCCTGCTACAGCTACCTAAATTATCAAAATTATATTCCACATGGAACAAGTTTTCTAAGCAAAAAACCTAGGGGGGGTCGTAATAACCCCCCCCCTTGGTAGCCCGAGGGTTAAACCAGCGGAAGAAGTTCCCTCTCTTCTCCCTATATATCTCACCTTAATCTTACAAATTGCGTCACATTCTTCACGACTTGGCCAGCGTTTCTTTAATGGACAGAGCTACACGGTTAAGATCTCGGCGATATAAAAATCTTCGGATTAAATTAACTGTCATGGTGGTAGTTTCCTATGTTTAAGGACATCTTGTGGTTGCCAGGACCTTGACGTCGCCCTCCTCCTTCTTTCCCTGACTTGGGACTGGCACTACCAAAGTAGGGACAGTGGCCAAGTTTTGACTGTAGTAGCCAGAAAGAATTGTAGATTTGTGAAGGCATTAAACCTCATGCATGATTTGCCCTATAAGCCTAATTTATAAACCTAGCGGTTGGATAGATTAGGACCTTATTAATAAAAACATATATTTTGTCCAATGTCGCAGTAACAGCTACTCAACATTCAAAGCAGACGTGACATAGGCCTAATAATTTTAAAAAGTGCGGCAAAACGTACACAGTTCAACAGAAGCGAAGATACTCGGCGGACAGTCTAAGCAAGTGAAATATATAAGTATATTCGTTTATTCATAAATCAACAGGCAAAACGCTGTAGGTGAACAATAACAGTTGACAGTATGGCTACTAATGGATGGATTAATTAGTACATGTTTTTATGTAACATTCTTGGGATAAAGTTCATCGAGTCTTCATCGGGGAGGGTGAAATTTGCGTGCCATTGTCGGAAGTTATATAATGGTTCTCGTTGCATTGGGCAGAGGCCACGAAGAACATGAAGAACATCCGCATAGATCCTATAGGGGACAAGATACCGAGGTGCAGTTACCACGCGACAACCAGCCATGTTGGCCTGAGCGACGGCGGCGGCGGCCCAGATAGACCAGCGCCGCATGCGATGTGTTATCCTCAGCAGATCTATTCGCATGCTGAATAATACGTAATTGATGGAAGCGTGTTAGGTGCTAATCTGCCAGCGATGCCTCGCATACAGTCCCACCGACGGTCAGGCCTTTGGTGGCACCCCTCGTTCACCTCGGCCCAAGCCCACGACTGCAGCACGGAGGAGTTGTCGACTTGAGGTGTCGAGGGGAGTCGGCTTACCTGGAATATTCGTATATATGTGAGATGTGTGTTGAGGTAGCGGGTTTAGCAGCAGAAATCAGAGGCTGATCGTAATATTTTCCAGAGTCTGCGATGATGGACGGGAGAGGCAGAATGCCCACTGTGGCGGCGGCAGTTCGTCTTGATTAACGGAGTCAGGCCATCTGGAGATGAGAGCCACGATCGCTGGCCTCTTCCAGTTCACCCGAAATGTAACCTCTGCATGATTATCCAGTTCCGGATAAATCGAACGCTTGCGAGTGAATTCCATTGTTAATTATATTATTGTTATTATTATT
The DNA here is from genome assembly GCA_020284085.1 of Aporrectodea caliginosa. NCBI lineage: Eukaryota > Metazoa > Annelida > Clitellata > Crassiclitellata > Lumbricidae > Aporrectodea > Aporrectodea caliginosa. The sequence continues at coordinate 2,009,218 of JACEVL010000141.1, forward strand.
GTTATAATAATAATAATAATAATATTATTATTATTATTATTATTATTATCATCATCATCATCATCATCATCATCATCATCATCATCATCATCATCATCATCATCATCATCATCATCATCATCATCATCATCATCATCACATACTAGCCTACCACTACCACTATCACTACCACTACCACTATCGTCACCGCCACCGCCACCGCCACCACGACCACTACCACTACCACTATCAATACCAATACCATTACCCTTCAAGACTTTAAAGGCTAATTATCCTCCAAAAAAGAGCCATTCGTGTTATTGCCAATTGCTCCTATCTTCTCTCAACTGACTATCTACCAACAAATGCGTATAAGCTACTGAAGATTGAACAACTAACAACTTTATAGACCTACTAGTAACTCGTAGCCTACAGATATACAACCAAACAACTACCATCTACTTTTAATAATTATTTCACACCGATATCTGAAGTAAATCCTTACAGCACACCATCAGCTAGTAACTATAGACCTATTTATTCCCGAACTAACACCCGCAAGTTCTCCATTAAATGTGCTGGACCGAATGCCTGGAACGCAACCCCTGTTGTGATACGATGCTCGGCTAATATTTATCTCTTTAAACGTAGCTTGCGCAACCATTTTATAATACAGTCAAGAGATTGATATTTGTGCACGGAGTGTTCAGTTAACAAGTTAAGTTTAACTGAAGTTAAATGTAATTGATCTCAACCAGCCACTCCACGCCACTGAAAGAAAGGGTGACCCTGTTAAGCGGGACCTTGGTCCTTTTGGGGTTTACTTTCCCTTTAGTTCTCTAACCTTTATTCTACTTATCGTGTGTACTTCAGTTTGTTTGTTTAATGGGATCAATTAAAATTTATGGTTATGGTTATGTATGCTGTTTTTATTTGTAAGTATGTAAGTACGTGTGCACGTATGTATGTGCTATGGATCCTGAGTGGCCGAGTGGGTTGGTGCCCGCTCGCCGCGCCGGCGCCCCGGGTTCGCTTCCCGGTCGGGTCGGATTATCAGAGATTAATTTCTCGGATCTTTACTGCGGGTGGCTCGGTCGCATTATAAACGTGGAGTACAATACAACACACAATACAACACATCACAATATACTGGGGCGCGGTGGTTTAGGGGTATGTTCGGTGCCTTGCAGCCGGAGGGTTGCGGGTTCGAATCCACCTCAAAGTCGCCGCGTAGGGACCCTGGGCAAGTCCTTCACTCGCAATTGCTCATGCGCTTCGGCGTGAAACTCCGATTCAGCGTTCGCGCAGTAGTCGGGAGCGCCTCTGAATGGGAAATCTGGTTGGGGCGCTATAACAAGTGCTCAAATACAAATACAATATGTATGTATGTATATATGTGCATGTATATACACGTATGTTGTACGAGCGTATATAATTATGTGTTGAAGTGCTTAAGTGAATGTATGCACGTATTAATGTTCTTTTCTATTTACGTAAGTAGTCTGTATGTTTGTTTAGGCAACTATAAAATCTTCCAGGTCCAAATGCAGCCTTCTAATCGATTTACCGTTATGCGCCTTAGCTATACATAAGCATTTACCACAGTTAGTACAACATTTAAGTACTGTGTGTATGCATGTAGGCCTATGTATGTAGGGGCCTATGTATGTATGTATGTATGTATGTATGTATGTATATATGTATGTATGTATGTATGTATGTATGTATGTATGTATGTATTGTATGTATGTATGAATGTATGTATGTATGTATGCAGTGCTTTTTTTCAGCCGGAGCGGTCCAGAATGGCGTTCCGGGACCTTTTTCAGCTATTAAAAACTAATTTCGTTAATTAAAATTTTTCATAACAAATTATTTAAAATGATTTAGATACTTTAATTTCAGTGCTGTCAGTGTTTATTGATATTGATATATATGAAATAGAAAATTACCATAAAATATGCCCCTATAACTGTTCTGAATTTGTTGAGTTCTGGAACCTTTTTTCTAGAAAAAGCACTGTATGTATGCATACAAGTCTCGTCCCACGGTTTCCTAACTGCCTATACAATAGAAGGTAGTGGTAGTCTTGTACAATGGACTTGCCAATTGCTGACTAAATATCACTCAAGTAGAATTCCTCAAGCCTTCATATTGTGCTTCTTGTTTTCCCATATACTGTATATAACATCTGTTATATTCCGAGCCTACTGCTTGCTATCCTGCTAGTGTCTTAGAAGTTTTTGATGTTTTACTGAAAATGTAAATTATTAATTAGAAACAGTTTGTGGTTGACATGAAAGATGTCGTCTTTAAACGATGGCAAAGTTGCCTCATTTTGTTTCGACCTCATCGTAAGTTCGTTTTTTGTGTGATTGTAAGTTGATTGCCAACATCAGTGACAAAGCATATGATGTTGTCCTCGAAATTACTATGCGGAAGCCTATATCTGGATCAATACCTTACATGAAGGCAGAGGCGAAAATCTATACATAACTTTGGGGCAGATTTCTTCGGAGGTCGGATTTTTGCACTTGGGGGGACAGATAGGCCCCAGTCACAACTGTGGGGGTCAGTCCCCCTCTGTCCTCCCCCCCGTGGTTTACGCCACTGCATGAAGGGACCACACAATTCAGGTTGCCGAAAAATCCCCACGAACATTTGGATATCATCAGGCATTTGACTATTTGTTATAAAAAGTATGTTAATTCCTGGATTAATCCATGCCTTTCATACTGTAATATCACTTGGGTTTCTGAAAATGCCTCTCACTTAAATACGCCTACGCACAGTCAGTAGGTAGAATAAAAAAAATCTCTACGGACTAGCATACATAGCCAACTGTTGCCAGCCTGTGAATATTGACACTTCAACATACTAATAAACTGCAAATTAGTGTCTCGATTCACTAATGAACTGCTTCGTCGCCTTTACTGATTACTTCGTCCGCGCTTAATTCGCGGCCTCGGATGTCCATACTCATTACAAGAGGTCCTTAGGGAAATTTTGTTTGGGATTGGTTCGCATCGACATCCAACAGTTTCTCTGGTTTAAGTTGAAGCAGCTTCACGTATAAGGAATTTCATGTCGTGTGTATACTTAGTTTCATGTGTATCAAATTAAGAAATGCAAAGTGCGTTATCTAATTAATATGCATAGTGTCGCATTGGGTGCTCGATAGCGTAGTGGTTAGCGTGCTGGACTGTCAATCGAGATTGGGGGTTCAAATCTCAGCCGGAGCAGAAATTTGGTTGAGATGTCTGCTCTGAGTGCGCCCCTTAACAAACTCAGCTATAATGTGTACACTGTCGGTGGGAAGATAAGACGGCGAAGGAGAGAACTGGCCAGTGGCAATTCGCCCTCGTATGCCCTGGCTAAGAAAATGAAGTCGCTAACACTTCATACCCATGGCTGCCTCAGAGCTAGCTTAAGGGAGTGCTTCGCTTCTTCTTGTTTGTTCAGTTCAGTGACATTCATTTATTTGCCACACTGGTCTTGTTTGTGGTATATAAGCTTATTTCACATAGGTTTGATCCTGAAATTACGCAGTTATCAAAAACCGAGGAAACGTCTACTTGATGGAAATGCCGTCGTTGAAATCTGTAACAATAAATTGTATGATCCTGTTAGATGAACTTTTACTCCTTTTGGACTCATCTTTAAATGCCAATTTATATTTTCTTTGAATTACTGTAATATCGAATCAGTGTGATTCTCCTTACAGATTTTATTTTAGTTATAGTTATAGTTATAGTTAGTGAGTTTTTATTTTAGTTATAGTTATAGTTATAGTTAGTATTATTTTTAGTTATAGTTATAGTTATAGTTAATGGATTTTTATTTTAGTTAATTTTAGTTACTACTTAGTTACAATAGTTAACCCTCGGGCTACCAAGGGGGGTGGTTGCCACCCCCCTAGGTTTTTTTTCATTTCAAACTTTTTCCGTATGGAATAAAAATTTGACCTTTTAGGTAGCTGTAGGGGGTTCATTTACACACGTTTTGAGGTAAAATGTGAGATGATATCTCACACCGTTCAAAAGTTATAGCCAATATACCCGAGGCACCAGGGAAGGGGTGGATACCACCCCCTAGATTTTGACTATATCTTATCCGTCATTTAATATTAAGAGACATAAATTTTACCATTCTATAGAGGGAATGTGGGGCTACATTTCTATGGTCACTGAGTTGACCTGAGACAACCGGAAGTGCTCAAAATAAATAATAATACGCGTAATATGTGTGAAAAATGGCTGAATGGAAGCACTCCCCCTTAGTTTTTTGTCTGTAGCATATTCATTTGTCTTCCTGGAAGCGAAACAAAGATACCATTCTTTAGAGGGAATGTAGGGCTTCATTTGCATACCTACATCTTTGTCTTTTGAATACCGGAAGTGATCGAAATAAATAATAATACGCGTAATCTGTGTGAAAATGGCTGAATACAGCATTACAACGTAAACCGATATATATGTGTAGATATATATGTATGGATGCACATTTATACTATATAAACATGTGTAGGGGTGATTTTGTGTATCTTTTATACATAGATTAGTTTCAAAACACACATAATCTCATATTTGTTTATCCAAAAAGTACAAAATGTACGCAATAATATAAAATATTGCTAATTAATGGGTTCCATTGTTAAAAGTGATGTAATTTCGAGGTGCATTCACATAATGTACAACTAAATATACCATTCTGTGCAGAAATGAATGCTGAATCCAATGCTATATTACAAGTTATGATATGTGAAACCAAACACGAAATCCAGGGGGGTGGTAACCACCCCCCTTGGTAGTCCGTGTTACAAAAAGCTTGGTAGCCCTAGGGTTAAGGCTATAAGTAAAATTGTGCGTATTAACACGCTGTTTCACAATTTGCTCAGAACTTTGAAAGCCATTGAAGCATAGATACATTCAGCTTCACGAATGCACGAGTTTCCAAAGTAACTGACAAATTGCATAATAAAAATATCGCATTTTCGTTCTTATTTATGTCGAATCATCCATATTGCACTTCCTATTTTTATTTTTGTATTAACGAAAATAAAGATGAATTTTCGTTATTGTTATTTTCGTTATAGTTATAGTTATAGTTAATGATATTTTTTAGTTATAGTTATAGTTATCGTTAACGAAATCATTTTATTTTCGTTAACGAACATTTTCGTTATCGTTATCGTTAACGAGAATCACACTGTATCGAATGTTACTTCGTCTTCAATAAATGTTAAGTGAAGTTATGTTTTGTACGCGTGTAAGTATGTAACATATATACACGTATATGTATATATGTATATATGTATGTATGTATGTATATATAATATATATATATGCGTGTGTTATATTGCAGGGTATGGTCACATAGCGCCGAAGACGAACCTCGGTCGTTTCGTGACGATCCTGTACGCTCTCGTTGGCATTCCTCTCACCTTCCTCTACCTGTCGACGATCGGTAACTTCCTGGCTCACTGCTTCCGCATCTTCTACAAGAGGATCTGCTGCGACATCTGCTGCTGCCTCAGGTGCGAGCGGACGAAGCGTCGCCAGCTGCAGATGCTGCGCAGACAGAGGCAGATCGATCAGTACCATTCCGATCGATCGGAGATGCAACTGACGAACGTGGAGACGGCGACATCTGAGTTCAATAAGGTGTCGGCCAGCATAACCACCAACACCATCGCAAGCACCTACATTGCAATACCATCGGGACAGGCTCTGACCGACAGATACGGTCAGGATGTCTTGACGATGGGTGGGGTCAGCCCGGGAGAGAATTGGCTGAACATTGCAGAACCTGATTCCGGTTCAGGAAGACTTCACTCTCCGACGACCAGCATACAAGGTCCCCGTTTGCGAACAGTCGCCAGTGGAAGCAACATCAGAGAAGACCGCGCCTTGTTTAGCTTCCGTAGCAACAGCAGCTCACAGGGCGACAGCAAAAGTAGGAAAGGTAAGAAGGCGAAGAATCGATCTCGATCCGTTGAGGATTCAATTCCAAGAACGCCGGTCAGACTTCAAAGCACGCCGACTCCGACAAAATCCACAGAGTCCGGGCATAGCTTTAGCCTGGAGTCTACCGCAGATTCCAGCGAGAAAACAGGTGTCGCGAAGGAGACTGCGGATCTGAAGCGTAATCTGACTACCTCGAGGTTGACGTCTGTTCTCAAGAGAACTAAAGTCGAAGACAAATCCGATAAAACTAGCGAGAAGACGCCAAAGAAGCGAAAAAGACTCTGGAGAAGTCAAAGCGTCAAGGAAAGCACGACGAAGTCCAAACCTGAGCCAATTGTGATGTCAGAGAATGGCCGAGAAAGAAGAGGAGAAGATGGAATCGAAAGAACAGCGGTAGGCGGAGCAGCAGAAAATGAAGTTCCAGACGAAGGAAAAATGCAAGAGGGGCGAGAACTGGGAGTCACAAAGGGAAGATCAACAGAAAACGAAAAAGATGGCGAGGCAGAGGAAATAGGAAATGGACTGAAGGATGGAGTGATTGGACACCGTGCCAGCGCTTCCACAGAACGGAATGGCTTCTTTGAGAGTTCCCTGCGGAAGAGTCTCCAAGAAGCGACACTCAACGGTTCCGAGGAATCCTTCGTGACGGCCAACGAGGATGCTTCTCTCCACGACGACATCTACCAGTCAACTTCCGTCTTCGACTGCACCACTTCCACTCGTAACCTCTCCAGTGCAGACTCCGGACGATCCAAAGGGTCGAAAGACGGAGGAGAGGCGACGATGCCCTCCTCAGAGACCCAGCCGGCGGCGTCCACGGGCCAGGCGGACTATCAACGGCTGGCGAAGAACAACGTCCGGATACGTTTCGCTGAATCTGAGTTCGGTCCTGAATGTCATCTGGACTACGAAGACGACGATGAGGACATGAAGCACTCCAAGATCCGAGTCCCCATCTATATCTGTCTGATCGTCATAATGAGCTACATCTTGGCCGGGTCCGTGTTGTTCACGCTCTGGGAGGACTGGGATCTGTTGACCGGCTCCTACTTCTGCTTCATCACCCTCAGCACGATCGGCTTCGGCGACATCGTGCCCGGAACGGACATGGACAAGTGGGACTCGAGCGAGAAACTCGTTCTGTGCGCTCTGTGGCTGGCGCTTGGTCTGTCACTGCTTGCCATGTGCTTCAATCTGATGCAGGAGGAAGTTAAGGAGAAGTGCAAGTGGATTGCCTTCAAGTGCGGTCTCATTCGAAACGAAACAAACCTCTGAAGAGCAGAACGACCACATCCCGGACTGGACCACCACACGCCACTTCCATTCATCCTCAAGTCCGTCTGTCTTTATAGCGCACTTGAAACTTTCCAAGGTGGGTCTTCACCACTTTGGATTAGGTCTTTATCGCACTTGAAACTTTACAAGTTCGGTCTGTACAACTTTGGAATAGGTCTATATCGCACTTGAAACTTTCCAAGTTCGGTCTGTACCAGTTTGGAATAGGTCTTCATGCACCTGAGACTTTCCAAGTACGGACTTTATTGCTTTAGAATATTTTTCTTCGTGCGGTCTTTCAAAGACTAAGTAAGAAAGGTTCACGTGCGATATCCGCTAAAAATTCAGGTAATGTACTCCATCGATTCTATTTCATTCACGTAGCTGAGAATAAATGGGATATGTCTTGATACTACCCACCAGAGAACTTACATACGAGATTTGCATAATTATATGAATGGGAATATATGTAAGAATAAACTCCACTAACTGTTTGTGTATTTTGAGCGTTTTGTAGCACTTCCGATACTTTTAAGCATGGTCACCTTACTTCGAATGTCTTGTCGTAAGCTTAAGCTAAATTCGCACTGTCTTTAGCAATACCCCGTTGAATCAGCATTCTCCTTCTGTTGTGGCCAGGGCTGCCGACAGAAATTCCGGGCCCCTAGGCAGAGAAGTCACGGGCCCCTAACAGAATATCCTTAGACTTTATGAGAAAAATTACAAAAAACCAAACTGAAATAATAATAGTCCGGGTACAACCCTACAAAATTATATTTATATATGCAACTATTGTAGTTAAGTGTCCGTAATATTATATTTTAAAAGGCTTAAAATTTATCATAAACTTTCTATAGCTGATTATAATATTTGTCATAAGTTGATTGCTGGGCCCAGCCCGGGCCCCTAAAAGTCGCCGGGTCCCTGGGTTTTTGCCCCCCCTGCCCCTCTCGGGGGCCTGGTTGTGGCTTGTAGAAGGCAGAAGGGGTGTGCAGTGTATGCCGAGCGGTGCTAACGCTACATAAGAAAGATTCATGGTCCGCCTCCATTGGCCGTGTAATAATCGCTGCCCCGGTTCAAACCAACCCCGCTAAGCAGCCTTTCACTTACCAAAAGTCACGAGGGAGTGCCAGGTAAAGCTGTTGACCTTTGGGCTACCTCTGTTTTCCCTTGCTCTCATATAGGAACAGTGGAACTGACGATACGCCGGAAAAGCTTTCGATCCCAATAAGGAGAATTCCGCACCCAACTGTGCATGACAGACTTTTGAAACACATCCCTGAAGCAACCAGACCTAGCGTGGTTAGGCTGTTAACAACTAATATCTCCAAAATCCTTTTGGAAACCCTCAGCCACGTCCTCCTATCATCTGGACTTATTGTTTTGTAACAGCCAGTCAGAGGAGGCAGAAGCCATAATCTGACGTCGACCATTAAGAAGTGTATCGAGAATTCCTAATTTGTCACCTCTTCCAACGGGGCTGATGTACTCTGTACCCGGAGCCTCTCTCACCAATGCATATCAAGCGCGCTTCAAAGCGATCTCCGCACCAAACGCAGGTGATTAGATTTTTGCATAAGCAATAACCACCTGTGGCTTTAGACTGGATGATGAGGCTGTGAGAATCGCCGTCGTTGGTCGTCGTCTTAAAACAAGTATTTGCGAATCTCACAGTTTCCTTTGCGGATCACTTGTGACGTCTTGTGATGGATCGCATGGCCTAATCTTGTAGCTTGGGTCCTGGTCACGTCGCCCGGCATGCCGTCTTTAACGATTCAATCTGCCGAAGCCTCGGTCCCGCGGGTTACCGTGCAATCAAGAACCAGCTGACAGCAAAAGACCTTACGGGCTCACGCTCATCCCATGACTCAATGGGCGTAGTCTGACTTGGGATATCATTATTGACCGACACCTTGGCTGCTTCAGATTTGGCTGCTACATCTTGTTCGGCCGGTGGGGCCGTAGAACTATCGGATTCTAGGAAAGCATCCAAGTGCAACCCACTATCACAATATGATTTTGTTTCGCTGGTCTTTGAAAGTCTGAGCCCTGTTAATAACGCTAGGGTTACCTTTATCACGGGCTTGAGTTCTCTCTTACGCATACATGTATCTGCAGATGCAAGAGAAAAAGCCATCTTACCAGCGCCTATCAATTTCGATTAATACTCTGGCCTTTCGCAGCACTTTATCTCTGCCGAAATTTGACGCGGTTTAGCCAACCCAGAAATTAATTAATTAATTAATATCTAAGTCCCGAGGGATCATGTGTACCTTGGGGTAAAAAATACGATTTTTATCTAGCGCCGTAGTACAGCCGAGGCCGAAGAAAAGGGGACTGTGCTTGTGTTAAAAAATTGTGTGAGTACCTGTTCATGGTTTATAGTCTTCTACGAAAACCCTTAGTCTTGAAGAACTGTCTTGAACGTCATGTCTTGGTTTTGTGCTCTCTGCTTTGGTAACCCGCAATTTCTGTCTGGGTCTCAGTCTTGGCAATCCATGGTCTTGTACTTGCCTTGGACTAGACATTTAAGTCCTTCACATAACACCGGTTTTAAGTGTAGCCTATCAGCAACTTATAAACTGCATTGTCGTAAATAGCGAGCTCCATCCAGAATGCTGCTATAGATTGCGCTAGTATGGATGGTAATGGACCACCGAGTAGGCCATTCCGTGAATGTTAACTAATTCTGTTTTGAACTATAAGACCACTGACTTGGCCTCTTGCGTTCGATGGGAAGGATGTTATGCCCACGTAGCATATACATTCAGTTCTTTATTTGAAATAAACATATCGGCCATTATACTGTGGAATTCTTACCACGTTAGTCGAACTCTGTCTCTTAGGTCATAATCAAGACATATCATTTAACGACATGCAACAGTTTTATATCGTACTAACAACGCCCATTACAGCCTTTCATGTATCCATGTATGCTACCCCGCTATATATAAATAGTCATATTTACACAATAAACATATATATATATAAGCACATGGATCGTTTATACCTTTGGTATAGTCTGTTTATTATAAACTTGTGTAGTTATATATTATATACACGAACCGTGCTCGTGGTACGCGTAGATTGGAATCGTATGTAGAGTCTCACCGACTTTATGTCGGATGTTTGCGAGGTATATCGAGTAATAACAAGCCAGAGAACACCTGTTATTTCTACGAGGAAGCTGAGGCGCATTGTGCCAAGAGGCCGGTAACATTGCAAAGCGTATAGCTGAGCTATTTGGGAGCGGAAATAGCCTTTGCACCGTTGAAAATGAGATTGCTTCTTAAAAACTGGTTCATAAAACTGCGTATATGGAATTCAGACATGAGGACAGTTAATTGGAACTGAACCGGGGGTACCGGAGGGGTGCATGGATTATAATGGACCCTTCCATGGCAAATTACTTAATCAGGGCTGGTGATTTTTGTTTAGATTAGATGGGCAGAACTCCCGCTGAACGGAGTTTAAACTCCACAATTACCTGCCACTGCCAATGGTGAAAAAGTGTATACCGCGCTACTTAAATGAATACCTTGAGCTAGGGGTTTATCTTCAGTCCTCTCCAGTATCCTCAACAGTAACGTTACTCTATTTAGCGATGTTGGACTGCAGCTATTTTAAAGTACCTTATATGCACCACGAAGAGTCTTTCGTGCTATTCTATTGGACACCGTGTGTGGCGTAATGAATGACTGTGCAGAAAAAGCTTCAATACAAGCATTAACAAAGGGAGAGAACTTTTACGAAATAAAAGCTACAGAAGCGTTGATTGTAATTCCTAAACAAACCAGTTCCAGCAATTTGACTGTTTACCGGTTTATTTATCCTGAAAAAAGAAAAGTCATACGACATGCTAAGTTAAGTTAAGTAAAAGCGGTGTGAAGCTATTTTAAACCCTCTTTATTTGCGGTTGTATATCAAAGGGACAAAAGTCTTTTGCCGATCTATTCTTCATCCGTGCAGCATTCGGAGACTGTTTGGTCTTCGCATTAGAACTTTTGTCTCTGCAGCCGAAGTTCTGATGAAAGCTGAGCTTATGGAGAAGGAGGAGGAGGAGGAAGAAGAGGAGGAGGAGGAGGATGCTCAGGAAGCGAGCAATAGAGGTGAAAAATTATACGCTATGTTGTTCATTCCTGTGCCTATGATCAGCGCCCAGATGCGCACATGGATACGAATCAAGCAGGTTGCAACAGCTGTGTTGCATTACGGCTTATATGAATAATCCTCTCTCTCTCTGTCTCTGTCTCTCTGTCTCTTCTGTCTCTCTCTCTCTCTCTCTCTCTCTCTCTCTGTCTCTCTCGTCTCTCTCTCTCTGTCTCTCTCTGTCTCTCTCTCTCTCTCTCTCTCTCTGTCTCTCTGTCTGTCTCTCTCTGTCTCTCTTTGTCTCTGTATGTCTGTCTCTGTCTCTCTGTCTGTCTGTCTCTCTCTATGTATGTATATATATATATGTGTGTGTGTATTTGTAGGTGGGTGTGTGTGCGCGCGCGCATGCTAGCGTGTGTTCGTCTGTGTATGCCTTTGTGTGTGTATGTGTGTATGTGTGTGTGTGTAGCTGTGTATGTGTGTCGTTCTATACATTTATACACATATAGGAATATACAGGCTATATATATACATATATATATATACATATATATAATATAGGCAGGCCTGGGTGTGTAGAAAGTATATGCTACCGTGTATTTTTTGGAATAAGATACCGAGGCCACCACTTTTCATACCGTCAATAAACAATGTCCATCACCAACCAACCACTTAGACCTACTTCCAATTGTGCTTCTCCCAAGATGCTGTTTATACTTGCCTTGGCGATCGTATTGTGGAGGTAGGCAAACGGACAGGCAGCACATGCAGACAGACAGAGAGGCAGACAGCGAGGCAGATGAACGAGTATAGGCCTACTGTTGCTGCTTAGGTATTAAGTAGTTAGCTATGCGGAATTACAGATACAAACAGGTAGTTTGACCAGCAATTGCACCGACAGTCAGACAGACTTTCCGCAACACAGACCAGGGAGGAGAGTTCGAGACCCGACTGGCTGACAGATGGAAGCAAGGCCCGTCACAAGATTTTTACGGAAACCCGAATAGAAGTGGAGGTCACCGTCAGTATCTGCGATATCGTCGCTAGCGAAGTCGTTTCAGGATGTAGGTCAATGCTGAAGCCTAACAGTCGCATATATAGGTCTTCGATCAAATCACGTCCGCACCCTTTAATTAGGGAGTCTTTTGTATGCTCCTGACAATTGATCTAGTTTAGAACAATGTTTGCTGCTCAATAATAATAATGCTAGCACAACTATGTGAACTACATGTATAAGTGTGTTGATTGTAATGATGCTTAAGAAATGAAGTCATAAAAAAACCAAATCAGACTAAATAGTCTAGGCTGATCGACATAGCACTAGGGTTATCCTGTAAGCGGAACTTAAGGTTCCTTAGGGTATTGCCCATTATCACTGTATTTAAAAAAAATTCTCTTAACATATAAACACTGAATTGAAGCGGTGAGCAATAAAGTTGATTTGATTGCGATCCCTTTTTCCAACGTCGACAGTCTCAGCATAAGGAAGGTTTAACTTAATCATTATTATGCATCTTACTACTAGCCTCTCGTACATAGGCGCCAGACTTTTTAACCACAGCATAGCTAGGGCAGTCATACAAGTAACCAGTGCAAGTGCGGTTTATGCCCGAATAAATGTTGGCGGGGCGAAAATTCTGTCAAGGCAACGACCAGAGCAAAGGCTCTTTACCAGGGCATTTGCTCTGGCTTGCCCTGGTGTAGTGCCGCCACTGATTCCATAGGTTTGGTTCCTATTCTATCGGTTTTATTCCTATTCTATCGGTTTTATTCCTATTCTATCGAATTGGCCCCTACTCTCTCGGTTTTGTTCCTAATCTATCGGCTTTGTTCCTATTCCATCGGTTTTGTTCCTACTCTCTCGGTTTTGTTCCTATTCTATCGGTTTTGCTCCTATTCTATCGGTTTTGCTCCTGTTCTATCGGTTTTGTTCCTATTCTATCGGCTTTGTTCCTATTCTATGATCCCGCACATAGTCTACTACTACTGATACCACTGCTACTACTACTACTACTAGGCCTACTACCACTCCTACTACTACTACTATTACTGTTATTATTTCAATCCGAGTTACGTAATCGTCATCTGCAATGGAATGAGCATATCACACATGTATCAAAGAAATTAGCAAAAATATAAGTGTTCTGTCACGAATTAAGCATTATCTGACTAAACCTGTTCTCCGACAGTTATACTACACGCTGTTTTTCCTTACTTATCATACTGTAATATCTGCTGGGGCTCAAACTACTCCTCTAGATTAAAACGCCTTGAGACTCTCCATAAACGTGCCATACGTGTGACTTGCTTACTGGGATGGTCTGATAGTACAAAATTAATATTTAAAGAGCACAATATTCTAAAATTGAATGATATTACAAAATATCAAATTGGACTGTTCATGTACTCTTATCATTATGGGCTTCTTCCATCACTGTTTGATAAATATTTCTTTAAGGGTGTGGCTATCCATGGACATGATACTAGAGCATCCTGTAAATATCGAACCCCAGGGGCACGAACCAGGACTAAGCAGTTCTCAATTAAATGCTCAGGTCCACCACTTTGGGATTCTCTTCCTCCAAATTTAATAAATATATTACACATGGCTCAATTTAAAGCTCAACTGAAACATTATCTCTTGAACACATAAAAAGAATATGACTCGATAGATTTTACTTTAGTTAAGATTGTTTATAATGTACAACGGTGAACATTATAATCTGTTTTGTTTTTATTTTATTTGTTTTAAATCTAGTATTGCAATGTTTTGTTATTTAGTTGTTTGGCTATGATTTAGCCCTAACATTGTTATTTAAGTTGAATTTTCTATATGATCTGAAAAATCGTCTTGCCATCAGTAAATGTAATATGGAAAAGGGGCAGCCCTGCAATAGCGGATTATTTTATCCTTTAGGGCTGTCCTGTTGACGGCATCAGCAGATTAACTTTTTTAAATGACTGATTGTCAATTAATTGTGCTGTTGTTGATTCAATAAAACGGCTGATTGATTGATTGATTGATTAATCCATCAGAACAAAACAGGCTAGGAGCTGTAACGGGTATTTAGCAAATCAGGCCTATAGTACCCCTAAACATCAGTGAACGTGCCTATGACATTGTAGCGCTGGATACAGATGGAAAGGCGCTGACATGGGAAGTTTGTAATTTATAAAGGTATCGGTACATTATTGTAGCGCCTTTTCAACGAAGCTCAACAATGGTCTTCAACCGTTGGCGAAATAGAGGCGTAAAAAGCAGAAGCCCATGTCGCAGGCTGCATGGACATTGGACACCTGGAGCGAATGGCGCGCGTGGCTTGGCTGAGTATAATCATTGGGTGCTAAGGGTGCTGCAGCGCCCGGGCCCACAGTTTTGAGGGGTCCTAATTTTTGGAAATGAAGACTTTTTGTGTGCTTGTTATTAACTTACTGCTAATCTAGCAAAAATGCTGCAACATAAATAAATACGAAGTAATAATTAACTCAATCACTTATAGTTATTTTACATAAATAAATACGAAGTCTTAATTAATTTAATTACTTATATAGTTATTTACCTGACACTAATCATTGCGTGTGCAGATTGTAATGTAACGTTAATTATTGTTCATTGTGTCTTTAGGCAGTTAATAATACTCACTAGTAAGCATGTTATAAATATGTGCGTGGTGGACCGGTGGTTGTCAGAGGGGCCCTTTGGAATCACACTCACAGTGCCCAGCCTTAATGCGGCCCTGATAATCAACATCTTGTGAGCAGCAACTCCAGTGGGTAAATAACATGGTTTAGGTCTGCACTGCAAAGGAAATACAGTAGAGGACCATGAAGCGAGCCCTAAAGCAGCAATTACGAGACCGGGAGCAAGGTTGACCAAGTGCAAACAAAAAACACAGTTAGTCACGCTGTACCGTACCAGACATTTGTTACCTGTCACTCTCATGTGCCCACGCTATTCATCGATGAGGACAAATTTGTCTGCATACCAGGATAAAACAAATAATTCCCGTTCTGTTATTCAACAAGTCTGCTGATGGCGCTGAGTCATTAGATAGTGGCGCTTAATGAACACAGAAATAATAATTTATTAATGGACGCATTGAAGCATAATATTAATGGACGCGTGGAAAATCCATGTGCACGTCATTCAGTGCAGTTGTAGCGAAGGGACATTCAGCATTACGCCTTTTCAGCCATAATATTATTTAAACAGTGTGGATGTCTGGGAAGTGAGTGTATAAACGGAGGAGAGCGAACCACCCAATCCACAAATAATTATGCAGTTTTGTTTGAAGCAATGCACTTATTAAAATATGAAATTTGGGTCTCTAGTAGATTATTTGGCGTTTGTGCGTTTGTAAGTAGGCCTTACCGTGACTTGAAGACGTCAACGTATGGTAGCCTACTAGAAAAACAAAAGAACAGCGGCCAAACTTGAAACGGGTTTTATAAACTTACTTGCACGTCACAATGTTTGCAGACAGTAAGGAACTAGAGTGAATTTGATCAAAATTCTCAATGATCCAGATTTTTAGCTTATTCTACCTGAGTGGGACCACAGCTCAAAGGATATAGGCCTACACAGGTTGGCCGTGTCGTTACATCGATGGTAGGTTTATTTAAGCCAAACAGGGTTGAGAGTACTTATTACTTCAATAAATAGTTAAGGCACATATAGGCTAACGTTATGCCAGCTGGTGCTCACTCAGCCCTTCATTCATTTGGGGTTAGCAAATTTCTAACGATGCATTGTAGAAAGCTAAAACTTAAAAGCTTAAAAGCTATCATTAAGTTCGATTCCTGTGGTCGTGTTGACGCCTCTGCAGATAAACAGTATGATATTATTTTTCAAGCACAGGACCAGCTAGGATTCTGAAGAGTTTCTGTACGCAGGTACGTAGCCAGGCAACACCCCCTAACTACTCCCATGTCCAGAGCCGGCTTTAGGTAGGCCTATAGGCGATATAGGCGGCTGCCTAGAGCGGCATCTTTCAAGGGGCGGCAAATTCCGGCAAAATAAAAAATAGATAAAACGAGAAAGAAAAGAAATGTTTTGTTCGTACTTCGTGTAGATTTTATTACGCCTCTATCGCCCCATGAATTTATCAGTTTAGAAGCATAAGTGTCCCATTATGCATAACCATACTCAGAAATGGCGGCAACAAATACAAATTTTCAAAGTCTTAAATTTAACGTATAGAGCTCTTTCTTTGTAATATGGAATTCAGTCGTGTCGGCTAATTGGTATCGTATTCCTTTTACCAGCAGATTTAGTGTTTTCTTTAGCCGATGGCAGACAGATAACAGCTAGGGCCGCCCCTGCCCGTGAACCGCGTATAAGCTTACTCAGGACGTTATAATTATATGTATATAATTATACACACACAAATATATATATATATATAAAAACATAATATATAATTGACTGGCTGGAGCGACAGTCCATGATCAAGTAATCAGCTTCCTCCTTGTCGTTAAACTGAAACTGAAACTTCTACTACAACACTTTGTGAGTCAATATGGCAGTGTCACAGGAACGGAGAAACGAATACTTCTGAGTAGGTCAATTTCGTAGGAACTGTGAGGGTCGACTGCGCTGAGGGTCGAAAAACTTGGTAGGCCTAGGAATGGAACAGGCATGTCAAGATTCTTTTTTCGCTCGAACAGGCGTTCCGTAGTCGGCCAGATATACCAAAGAAAAGGGACGAATGTTCTTGTTGTATTCAAACCGTGACGTTCTTGGTGAAGTTTCTTTCGTTGTTTGACGTGTACGTTCTCTTGAAAGTGAGCGCTGAACAAAGTCTATCTACGTAGCCGTTTCACGTGACATGTCTGTCCCTAAACGAAACCGATTCCGCCTTCGACTGGGAAGGTAGGTTTGCTCGTATTAGGCCTACTTTGAGGGATGGAAAATAGAGTGAGCTCAGTAAGGGAATATTTGCGCAAACTGTATTCCAAGTAGGAAGCTGGTTGTTATAGGCCCTTTAATTCGTCCTTTACTTATCAAAATAATGACAGCTATAGGCCTAGCTTCTTTTATATAATGAGCTGAGAGCTCAATGAGTAATATAATAAAATTGATAGTGCGCCTGTGTTTAACTTCCACATTCAGTTTCGTGGTAATTAGGCTAAATATAATAATATAATTATTAACTAACGTTTTTTGTTCTTTTGCGTTGGCTGTGCATGCCAAATAATACATACATAGCCCAGTGATTTTGATTTTAAAAATCAATTGAACAATTGAATGCAGCTAAAAACAATGCTCCAGAATTACAGAACAGATGAAGGTTTGCTAAGGCAATTACAACAGTCAACAGCTAAATCGTTGGCAGAAGAACTTGGTATTGAGTGCAATTTCCCCCAGGATAAACAGATAATACCTCGACGAAAGAAGAGACAATTTGACTATGAAGTTCCAGACGATCCAGTTCTTGATCCAGAAAATAATTTTAGAGTGAATTTTTAACCAGATTTTGGATACCGCACTTCAATCAATTAATGATCGATTTTATCATCTCAGAGTGACTTATTTGGATTTTTGTAAGGGGCGGCATTTTTGTCCTTGCCTATAGCACAAAACTGTCAAAGGCCGGCTCTGCCCATGTCTGTATGAGGATCTGTCACTGGCTAACATTCTAAAAGTAACTTAGAAGCAATTTGAAGTGAGACCTATTTGACTTTGTGGAATATTATTGCGCAAGACTCATTCACTTGTACCTGAAAACTTGTTAATTGAGATGGTCTATTGGAGAGCAGATATTTGGGGCTCTAGCCCCATTTAACCTTGTGGCTATAGCTAGCACCACCATTGCAATAGATTGGTGTATAGGCCTACTGTTGACTCCATTATTTAGCCTAGGTATATATACATGGGTCTATACCGCAAGAGTCTTTCATGTTGATATAGAACATAAGGATCAATAGATTCGTTCAGACTTCGCGGAGTCGCACGCAGAATGTTAATTATCGGTAGGCCTACCGTGATCTATTATAGGGCCTACTCATTAGTTATTCCGAAAGACTACGCTGAACTAATGACATTCGGGATGCACACATTGCACAAGCTATAGGATGTCGACGGCGTGTGTGCTTTTTCCTGACATATTACTGTAAAGGAACTGCGGGACCAAAATCGTGAACAGAATTTACGTATGAAACAAATGCCAACTGAGCTAAGCGCCACATGTTGGCACTGACAAAAACCTGTCTTCACTGTTTAACTAGCCTACATTTACGTAAGACCTGGAATTTCAATATATGCTATGTGCACAGGCGCAGGAACGATACATTTTGGGCATTTGGATAGAATCAAGTCAAATACAATCACATATTCCAACCATATAGATAGAAACTTTCCAAAGCAACAATCGTGTTCTTGGATTAGAAGGTTAAGTGGAACGTTATTCTGTGATACCTATTCAACCATCTGTTTTTCGTCCGTCCGTCCGTCCGTCCGTATGTATGTATGTATGTATGTATGTATGTATGTATGTATGTATGTATGTATGTATCAAATCAAATCAAATCAAATCTTCTTTTATTGCAACCAAATTAAAAATAATAAAACATCATTAAATACAAAAGGGGTATGTATACGTATGTATGTATGTACGTATGTATGTATGTATGTATGTATGTATGTATGTATGCATGTATGTATGTATGTATGTCTGTCTGTCTGTCTGTATGTCTGTTTGTCTGTCTTATATGAATAGTTCACCTCTTCTATAGGCCAATGCCGCATTCGTAGCTCATAGTTAAGGTACATTGCGATTGCCTGCTGACATACACACGGACGCCTTATACACCAATCTATTCCTTCTCTGGCTCATAAATACAGACAAGAGACGATTTGTTAATTTGACCGTCGTTAACACAACATAACACTGTTATCTTGAACTTCAAGATATCGGCGCCTGAAGATGGAATTGTAGGTAAAAAAACAGTAAGGGCGAAAGTGACGCAATGGGCTTATAATGGTTGGTGTATAGACCTACACTGTTCTGGGAAGCAGCTCGGTCTGGACAGCCTGGAGGCATCTGTCGAAAAGTCACGACAGAATGAACTCCTATAGCGCAACGTAGCAATAAGTCAGTCTTCTGCGATCGCTGATTTGCAGTATCTTAAAACTCTCCAGATGACAGACAGGACCCTTCGTTACTGCGTGTCCGTTTCAGAGGAAGGCAGCGTGGCACCCAACACCTGGACCCAACCAATCCATGGCCTATCATTTCAATGATCATCACTGCATTAGGTCTATCTTCAGCCAAGCTACATCGTTGGAAGATGCTCAACTATCGCTTCAATATTGCGCTAGCGGTTAATCCTTTCGTCAGTCTTACTTAGGCTTAAGTGTAATTATTTTTCACGATGATCTTTTATTACAAAACGCTTAAAACTGTGCCTTTGCTGGGTAGGCTAAACGCTTTCAGCTTCGGGAGGCTCCGACCTTCCGACCTCTGCCTATTACTTTTATCCTGTGCCCCATAATGGGGCACAGGATCAATTAGGAGATTAAAATCTAATGTCATGGACGAAGCAACACGAGGCACAGAGGCAAATTGCCGGGTATGGTTATATAGGCCCTAATATTACACATTTACTGTATAATATAGGCCTAATGATTATCAATTACTCCCATCAAGTCTAAAAAAGATACCGAGTGGATGTCTACAATCGCTATAGCCTTTATCTTAATAATTATAGACTACTGATCATCTGCTGTCTATGGTTTTATGGTGCTGTTTGTTTTCTTTCGTTGTTGCGTGCCTCTGCCAGGCATTTTGTCGTGTTGCATTTCAGCGTTGATCGAACCACTTTTTCCGAGAATCATTTCCACCATCCAGACGTCGACCAATGTAGGCGAACTCGCGGTTGTTTCTTTGCTTTGGCTCAGATGGTAAACTCGACGTCGCGACTATGACCACAGAATCAGGATGACAAACTGCACGGGGTAAAATGTAAACGCATAGAAGTATCGCCTTTGTTGCTCTCTGCCTTCATTACCAAAAATTCTGCCGACAGCAAATGTTGACTTCGTCGGCGTCTACTAAACCATTAACGAAACTGCAGTCTCGCGAAAAAACCACTAAAAAGATTGAAAAATGTTCACCGCAGCGCAATAAAGTCTAGTTTTTACCTATAAAAAGATGACTTCCAATAATGCGCCAAAGATGGCTTCCAATAAAGCGCCAACCGGTATATCCATAGATTACAAGGGTATGATGTTTTCATCATGGTAACGTTCGCGATATTGTCAAATCTATTGGTAGCCTATCAAAATCGCGCGCCCAACACCGCGCCGTTGAATAGAGCGCACACAAAACCGCGCCGTTAAATATGCATTATGTCGCCGATCAAAACCGCGACTGTCAGCGCTTCTGCTATTTATTGGAAGGGAAGATAAATAACGCTAACAAAAATAGAATCTCTATTCTTCGAATGAAAACTAGTACGAAAAATGACAATGTTTTAAATGTTCTAAATGAAAACTAGACTTGTAAACGTCTTATAAATGTTCTACTAGGAAAAATGACAAAGTTTAAAATTATCATCATTGTAACCTTTGTTTTATATGAGTTCGTATAGCAAGTTTTATTCTTAATCTATGATTAGGCCTACCTTCGCTATTTAGCAAAAGATTACTTCATTTTGTATTTTCTGTTGGAATTATAGTTATGTAGGCGCCTCTTCACAAGAGACATTGCAGTTCAGAAGCTGAAAACAGAGTCCACGACCAAACAGAATGACTTTCAAGCGTTTAAAGAGGAAGCCAGAGGCAAGACCAATTGAGGTCGTGTCGTAAATTTCTAGGCAACATAGCCTATTGAAGAAAGTTAAATCAATCACAGAGAAGCCTCTACTCGCCTCTCGTACAATAACATGTTCTATACGGTCAGAGAGAAAAGAGCGGAACCAAAGAAGCGCTGAATCGACAGTGACTAAAGATTTAGACAAGCTCTCCATTAGAATAGTAGGCCTATGGTCCACAGTGTCAAAGGCAACACTGACATCGAACAATGAGAGAAGAGTGACATGACCTTGGTCGACTGCACTAAAGACGTCAGCAAGTAAGCGAGTTATGAGTGCTTCAGTGAAATGGTACTTCCTGAACTTGGATTAGGCTATAGAGGGTCAAGGTAGAGTCAACCAGCTGGATTAATTACTATAAAGGACCTTTATATAATAATAAATTGTACTCTGGTAAGCTGCTTGAAGCCTAAATTTTCAGACTTAATCAACTGGTTAATCAAGTCTATAAAATCAAATCACTTACCTTTGCAAATTCGTCTTCGCAGTTCCACTTCAAACATCTTCGATCACAACCTACTCTACTTGTCTTCAGGCATTTTTCAGCTTGTTTCAGAAGGATTTCTTAATTAAATGAAATAAGACAAACGCCCCTGCACGGTCACAATTAACGCGGCAGTCTTTGTCCATGGCAAATTTATACCAATATGACGTCATAATGAGTTTATTCCTCTATCTACTTAATATATATGACGTCAAATTAGAATTCTGTGAAAAATGACGTCACAATGCTGGTTGCGCTTAGTTGACAATTAAGGGAACAGCAGACAAGATTAAATTATAGACTTTTTATAATAGCGCAACTATTATACAGGCGTCCATGATAGAGACAGATATGCACACAATGGGAGAGAGTCCGTCTAACTATTATGTCTGCGTCTGGCTGTCGTCTATCTGTCCATCTGTTATCGACTGTCCGTGTTTCAGTTTCTCTGTCTGTCGTCAACTCGTCTCTCTACAGTCTGTTGCTATGGCTTTCGACATCGTTTGTCTCTCGAGTTACGGGTTTGCTTTGCGTTCAACGTATTGTTGACAACAATGCTTTTTTGAAGAGACTTACAGGATCAACTATGGACACCATAGCTATAGATTGATTTAAGACATAATGTATCATGTGATGACTAATCAAATGTTCGAATTGATTAATGACTAATGCAAATAGGGCGACCCTGTTAGCGGAACCTTATGTTCCTTTGGGTCTACCCATTGATACCATTGTATTGTACGACTGTATAAACTATGCTTGTTCTATGGTATGGTGATCAATAAAGTATATTGATTGATTGATTGATTGATTGATTGATTGATTGATTTGAATCTTACAATGAATAGCAGGCAGTTTGACGCTTCTAGGAAGAACGGTCCTGAATGGCACTTTAAATCGCGCTATTTAAATATTTAACAAACCAAAATCCTGAACAACAGATGCAGCAAAAGAAGGGAATGCACGCCATAAAATTCTCTTACATTTAAGAAATAGTCTTACTTATTTTTCTAATTTAATTTAATTTTCTAGTTTAATTCCATATTCACTTCTTACTTTCATCAACTTACTTTTTTATATAATAATTTCATGTTTTACCATACTTCCTTACTTACTGACCGATTATCTTCGGTCGTTGAAATTACGACGATAAAATTTCTGTCTTACTTTGAGACTAATTTCTTTTTCACTTCAATGATCGACTGCCGCTCAGTTCGGTACCTGTACGTTGTTTGTCATCTTCATAATACCATATTTGACATCGTTTCTCGTCCTTTTCGCCATTTTCATTGCCTTTTTCAACATTTTTCGTTGTCTTCATTATCATCTTCTCCACTGTCTGCTGCCTTCCATAGAAATGAATCGAATGTTGAAATTGATTACAGAACAAAGAAATACTGCGTCATTTGAGGGATTGTGACGTCAAGCAACTGATATAAAAGGGCAATCGCAACGGGTGCAGTAATCTCAAGTGAAACTTCAAATAATGTCGCTATTCTACGTATTCCATGTTACAATGTAGGTCTTGCATCAAATTAAACTGTAAATTATGAGCACAATTTAGCCTCGCACTGAAAAACACGAGTCGTAAACTTTGATTTATCTCGGTTCAGTACATTTTGCTTCGAACTGAGTTTCGTTTGAACATGCATACCTGTTGAGAAACTGATGTAGTTATAGGCCGAATCAACCCAGGCTGATGTTCTTGAAAGCATCACTCAAGTAATGGCGCTATAGGCTAGAAGTTCTAGTGTTAGCTTAATCGGGCGAACATCAATCTCATAAAACTCTTGACGTTGACCTCGTGTTTCCAGACTTGGGACTGGCACTAGACCTGGCATAAGTACGGTATTAGCGGGTGTGCAACAGTGTTCAGCGTCACAGTTGATAGCTGTCAATAATCTACCTGTGCAGCCTATAACTCGTCTTTCTCAACGTCGTTCAATCATCGTCCTCGGCATGTCTGGTTGCTGTCATTTGAACCCATCCCAGCCCCAACCTGCCTTATCGACTTCGTTTTTAATCAGCTCTGAGTGATCTAGCTGGGTTCAACGACCTTTACGGCGCTGAAGGAATGTGGTTTACGACTCTTGATTCGTCCGATCATCGGCTCATCTATCCACTCTGCCACACACCCACTAACCCCACCGACGTGTAGACAACTAGACATGTTGTTCCAACCCACGCACACAGTCGATTTAGCTAGAAACCACTGATACCAATGAAGTAACCATTTTATTAGTTACAATTTAGTTTATTTAGTGCTGTCAAAGAAACTTATCTTGTTACAAATCTATCAACAGTAAAAAAAGTACTAGGCCCCATGCTATCAAAGAAACATTATAAAGAAACAGGCAAATCAAAAATAAGAATTTATTTTTAATTTATACAAGATATTCTGCTTTGTTTGCAGAATAATTTTTATGCACACAACACAACAGAATACCATTAGATTAATTTCATAAATAGGCTACATGGCTGAGATTCAGTCTGGAAATTGCTAAACACAAAATCATCACATTAATGAGGCGTAAATCCAAGTATATAGCAAGAATTTTGCCAACACGGAAATCTACTCGTTACAAATGCCAATATCAAATTTTTAAAGATAACAGTGTTATTAGCCTACACTATTCATTTGCAATAATAACACAATCACAATAACGGATATGAATATGAATGCAAAAAAGGTAGAAAATAACATTTTCAGGAAATATAGTAGCGAAATAAACTCAGTAAGAATGCCCAGGTTAAGCGTATCGACAGTAATCAACTCATTTATAAAAACAGCACGGACCCACTGAAAATTTAGTAACAAAGTACATGACAAAAATGGCATGACAGAATGCTATTTTCAGTTGGAAAAGTTGAAGAAGTTAGTGATTTTATATGTTATAGGAATTTAAAGAATTATTTACAACTGACTTATTGCAAACAGCAGCTCAGAGTTATTGCAATTTAAACCACACACCTTGTGTATAGCTTAGGAGAAATGTGACTAATCGATTCAAAGTGCTCCGATTAAAACCATTACCCTAAACCCCCAGGGGAGATAATGGTAACACTCTGGCATGAAGAGGCAACGGACGTGGGATCGCTTCCCGCTACCCTCCCAAAGGTCGACTCAGTCTTTTCATTCACCAGATGCCGTTGGTAAAATGAGCAGGACATGATGGGCGCCTTGCATGGCTGCCAACAGTTAAATTCGACTCCTGTAATAACTTGTGATCATCAGTTCATAGGCCTACTATGAATAGTAATCATATTGTGTGCTTGTCAGTTTGAAAATATTAAACGAATATTATTATTATAAGTATACTTATTAAGAATAAGAAGCAGTGCACATGTTGAACACAGCAGAAAAGTCAAACCAGCAGAACTTGCACAATGTAATGGCCAGTAACAGCCAAACTGAAAATTCAAGAGAAATACTGAGCATAAAAGTAATGGCTCCATACTGCACAAGCAGCTGACCAGGTTAAAGTACTTCGACAGAGAACATCAGTTTTTAAAATCACTCAGTCAACTTCATTGTGCTTAGAGCTAAATTGTGCAAAACACATGAGACCATCAGTCTGAAACAACATCATTAATAGAAGATCAGTTACTAATGAGACATTGAAGCCAATAATAATAACAATATTAGCAATGTGATGATGATGATGAAGAAGAAAGATGATGATCAACTGGGGTACTGTCTCATCCCTGCATCTGTCAACATGAGACAGCAGTTACATTTCCAACAAATTGCTATTGCAGTACAACACTCCAGCTTCAAAGCCACAGAGCCCCTCCACACTTTTCCACTGCTAGAGATATTTACCAGGTCTAGCCATTCCACACTCCACTTCATCCTCTGGAGTCTGTTCAAACCTTATTGAGGGATGAATTATACAACACAATGAGGTAAAAATAACAAATATTAATTATAAACTAATTCTTAAATTCTGAGCAAACACATTTAAATGGGTAAATAATGATGAGAATGAAAAACATAGTATTAATAATTACAAAAAAATTCTTGAACAAAATTTTTTACTAACTACTGGCAAATAAGTAACTAAACCACAGAAATCAAGTTTAAAAATCCTAAAGTCTCAGGCTGCTACATCATTTCAGTGTGACCTGCACAAGTGATCTCGTGAAAAGACAGAATTCAAA
Organism: Aporrectodea caliginosa; assembly: GCA_020284085.1. Classification (NCBI taxonomy): domain Eukaryota; kingdom Metazoa; phylum Annelida; class Clitellata; order Crassiclitellata; family Lumbricidae; genus Aporrectodea; species Aporrectodea caliginosa. The sequence goes on from JACEVL010000141.1 coordinate 2,034,985, forward strand.
GACAACCCATTTTGTTTACAATTTCTTAACAGCATTTTAAATACCTGATTCAGGCTACCACTCTACCTAACCTGTTAATCAGTCTTCTCAATAGTTCTAACAGTTCCAGTAAATATCATTGCAGCCAACTGGTAGTTATCTGTCTCACACTAAACACGTGACCACTCACCTAATGAGCCATGAATTTCCAGTTCTACAAAAAGCCTTGTTATGAAAAATTAAAATATTAAATAACATTAAATAAAACAGTGAAAATAGAAATTCCTGCAATAAATTATCAAATATAAATTAACAGACATCAATGCCATAAAAAGCCTTAGATTACGTATACCAATGGACGACTAGCTGAACACAGACTAGGCTTGGAAAACACAGTTCAATTAAATTCAACATAAAGATAATGAAAAGCTGTCAAGATCAAAGTACAAGTGAGTTAATTACCAAACTAAACACAAGATTGACCCACTCAACAATGACAACATTTGAAAGACAAAAAGTAAACAACTGGACCAAAACCTAGAAACTAAGACAAATTTTATGGTCCATGACTACAGCTTCAACAGAGATTAGATCACACCAGCTACTTACAGCAGTGGCCATATATATCTGCGTATCTGACCATTTATATAGCACCTCCATAACCTCTAAAAAGGTATTAAAATATGGCTGCCTGACTAATGATGAACTGTAGCGAATTAAATTTCTAATCTCTCTCTTCATAATTTACTCATCCAAGTGAAGTTTAATGGTGTTGGTTTACAATGAATTCACAAGGGATTTCAGTATGAAGGAAATGAACTACATTGATGGGAAGAATTGAACCCCAGATCTCTGGACTAGTAGTCCAGCACACTTAACTACTCTGGAACGGCCCCAGCTTACGTCTGCTTAGCACAACCCACAAGCTGAAATTTCTAATCTCTGATGGTCATCTACGAGTTCCTACATTCAAGAATGGAAACAGCTTGGATTGCCAATCATTTAACATTACCGCTACCAGACTTACCACTAGTCTACTATAATTCTACTAAGGAGGTATAAATTTGACATTTGGAACCTCTAGTTCATCATTGATTACACAAAACCACCAGGCTTTTGAATGGGCAGCAAGCAACCAAAATGTTACGGCTATGAATTTTAACCACTAGTAAATTAAAATGGATGTTTGTAGAATCAGTACACGGTCATCCAATGCAGTCAGCACTTAACATGACATGATCACCACTGGCCACAGCACACCTTGAAAATATGTCACAGGTGTGAATGATCACTGTGCTCCATAGAAATCGGCAAGCATAGCTAAAGCGTGGCGTCTGCTAATCTTGGCTTCCGTCTTGCAAGTCTGTCTGCAAGTGGAAGCACTGAAGTTACGTGCAACAGGTCAGCAAAGTTCGTCACTTGAAGACTGGCATATTGTAGAAGCTGAAGCCACTGACTCCTTTGATAGCGCAGTAGAAGTAAACGAGATGATAAACTGAAACAAATACAGATCAACCAATTATTTACTGAAACGATCATTAATTTAAATAAATATCATCACACCTGTATCAAGTTCTGAATATGTCAAAGTGGGACCAGTGTTTACCTGAAGCTTAGGATATATGTAACAGCTTACAATGTTAAAACTGCAACAGAATAATCTTTTAAACACATATTAATTAATTGATACAATGAAAATGGTACTACAGAAACCCAATTAGATTATGGTAGACTGAACAATCAAAATGCTAGTTTCTGTGAATTACTGGAATTTGATCCTTGACAGCACTTATGAAAGACAAGTTTTACCACTCGGCCATAGCAAATATGCTCTTTACTCATCACAACAACAAACACTTCCTATCCTACTGCTAGGTCCTCGAAAGGCACTACATAAATGTCTAGACATATATGAATAAACATACATAAATAAATACAGCAAGTTCAACAGAGACAACAACTACTGAATAGTGTGAGGATAACTCCATTACTCTACTGCTCGTACTCTGGCAGTGCCAGTCCCAAGTCTGGAGAAAGAAGAGGGCGACGCTAATCATCGTTGTTATGACACAGTGTCGTTAAACTGCAACTAACCAAACAATAGTGAAGATCATACATTATATGAAGATAACAACATGAAAAACAGTACAGAACATTTCTCAAGTAATGGGCTTCTAACAACTGATCAAAGTGATATCAGCTTACAAACCTCCAGGTATGAGACAAATTGCACCAGCAGCAAAGAACATATAGCTCTGCACACCTGCATCAAAAACACAATTTATAATAAGTCACAGCAATGAAAACTTTTAATGTTCTCACAGCATCATCTCATTGACATTTTGCTATTTTCATCATTTATACAGGCAACTGAGATGAGTCATTATTCTCTTCATACAAATGTCGGCCACTGCTGGATAGTCCAGGATAGAATATAAGTCAGACTAAACCTTTGATGTTTTCCATCTAATTACAGTATGTTTGTGCAGGACATATACAAGAGTAAATTTGTTTAGCAACACCAGCAACAACCTATTCAATATAAACGATACTCAAGAAGTTCTGCAAAAGTGTTACCAAAAAACTTACTTGTTATCTGTGACACTTCGATAGCTATTCCGGCCACAGCTAAAGGACAAAAAATGATTCAAAACAGTGGACCATAATTTATATCTTCTATAATAAATCGACTGCCAATCACATACTGCACAACAAAGTAAGATAGTGTAAACAGCTACGTGGTTTAGTTGTATGAACAGGTTATTTACCCTCAGTCTATTAAAAACCATGAAATCTTATAGGGGAGATTAAATTGTCAAGATCTCTGCCAATAAGCTTGGAAGCAATTTCATCAGTTGTGGTACTGCCACTGACACTCAAACACAACTATTGTGCTTTTTGTCATTAGTTTGCTACTACCAATACAGCTTGCCTACAAACCAGATGCCTTAACCGATTTTTGCATATCGCTCATTCAATGCCATATTGCATAACAATGTGGTTAACACGCCTCCGAGTTTTCACAATGTGGATACAAATTTGTTAATAATATTCTGCATGTTGAGTAGATGAAATTTTATTAGATTTTTTACAGATTCGAAAAGTATTTTGATCATATCGAAAGAGTAATTGATCAAACTCAGTGAGGAATGTTGTCTGAGCCATTCAGTCTTGATTTAAAGTGTTGACTCTCTATATGGAATATTTGTGTCATAACTGTTGAACACACACCCTTTTGCAAACAGATTGCTGCCTGTGTCTAAAAGTATCTTTTAAGATAAGTTGAGAAGGCCCACTTACTGCACAATGTAGGCACTTACATGTTCCAAACAAGGTGAGCAAAATGGATGCCAAGATCACTCGGTAGTTTTCCTGCACCTTCGGATGATGCCACCAACTGCAAAGCACGACAGATACACCTCAAAACAGAAAGACAGAGAGAAATAGGGAGCAAAAGACTGCAACAGAGTGAGCAGGGCAGCAATAAAGCGAAAGAAGATGGATGGATTGAAGGAGGAAGAGACAGCAATTGGGAAGTGTAGGCAGGTACAGAGGCATTTTGCCAAAACATCTATGTAGAGCAGGGATGTCAAAGAGCGGGCCGTGGGCATATTTCTGGCCCACCGACGATGTTTTTCTGGCCCGCACAGCATTGCCTAAAAACTACACAATTTGAGAATAAAAGTTATATGATGCTCATGATTGATAATGAAGATCAAAATTAAGATTTTATACGCCTAATTTGACTGTCCGTATGCTAAAAAAAACCCACCATTGCAGATTTAGTTTTGCAAAACATTTCTAGCGATGGGCCTACTGAACTCCCTCCCAGACTCCACCCCATTTTGCTCAGGCACCTTCTGCACCCTGGCCACCACTTGCTGAAAAATATTGCCAGTGGCCCTCCGTTACAAAAGGTTTGACACCTCTGATGTAGAGCTTTAATGCATTTCAACCTCTGATCCAGTTGCTATGAATCCTACATTTGCCACTTACATAAATTCAACAGAATGGACAAGCAGTATGTTAACAGGAAACCAATGATTGATGCCCTGTGCGTTACAATAACGGTGCCATAGAAGTTTCCAGATCAGATTAGACTTGACAAATTCTTATTTTAAACTATCTATAAAAAACGCACTAAGTCAGTTCATGCTAGCAAAACAAGAAGTATGTTCGACAACGAACAAGGCACTTTGAAAATCGCTTCCAATCATGAGAAATGTTTAGCTGATTAACTGATATATAAAATACTTTGTTATGCCTCAGTACATGTACTGATAAGCTGAAGCCAAAAGTTAATTCAGCTGTCTAGCATATTAATAAATCACCTCTTCAGGATATTTACTGAAACACACGCCTGACCCAGCTTGGCAAAATGAAGCAGTATAGAAGCATTGACATATGTCTACTAAAAGCATACATCCATAGCCAGGAGAAGGTCTAGAGCAAAGCCATTCCCAGTGGATGGCTAACCATAAATAAGCCCGGGCGCGACATTGTAGCAGCGTGTGCTTGGGAACAATCCATTTACCTGGACCATGGTGCAAAGAGATCTATGACCTGCCAAACCTGAGACAATTCAAGAAGGCTCCTGTACATAGACGGGTGCAATATATAGCTGGCACCACCAGAGTCAAAAAAATTTCTAAATTCATGCACTTTAAATATGGCCAACCAATGAGGTCCAGCATGCACATAATCAGAAATCATAACATCAAACGTACGATCAAAAACATGACTACATGCTATTTTATGAGACAGAAAGCTCCAAGCACGAAAAATTTTAGGAACAAATGGCTGTCATAAACTGACAGATATTTGGTTGGAACTTAGTTCAAATTATGGACATATAAGAACAAAAGAACAACTGGAAATTCAATCCACTCTCATAACCATTGAACACCACTTACTGTTTGAAAGGGAATGTCTTGGTAACAATAACCGACTCGGCTACCACCGAACTGTTAATCAAGTAGGAATCATTTGTCTGCGATAACCTTAAAACATCAACAACACATCTGTAAAATTTCATTGATTCATTCACTCACTCATAAATTTATATAGCACCCCTTCAACAGCACTACTCAGAGGTTCTCTTGACTCCCGCACGGCCAAAAAGTACAGTTTTGAGTTTAATAAAAAAAGATTAGTTGTCTCAGAGAGCAAGCAGAATTCCTGGGAAGCCCGTTCCAGACCACTGGGAGGCTCGATTCTGCATAGTTGCCGTTCGTGCAAATGGGACTAACAGCACCCTCTTCGCTGCAGAGTGGAGGGGCAGTGACCTTGAATACCGGAGGAGCAACAAAGCTCTTGCAGGCAGTCTGGGGCAAGACCCAGCTGACATCACCACACCAAGGCAGCAATCCTGTACTCAATGTGCTGCCAAGTATGGAGCCAGTTTATTCATTTTAACCTTAATTAGTCTGATGTAGAAAAGAAAAGAAATTACCAACTGTATTCTTAGGAACTGATTTTGATTAACTAAATATAGGAATAAGTTAGTTATAGTTATTGTTCACAAAGCATTGATTCACAAAGCCTTGAAATTCAATCATTACTCAGTTGTAGTTATTATAATTATTAAACAAAACATCTCTACTACAGACTGTCAGACCAAAACATATATTTCACAAAACAACACATTTAGCTGTCATTATTCACAATTGTTAATGCAGTTGCAGATCTGGAACTCTGAATATCGTTTATTTAAAGTCTCAAATGACTCAAAAAACGATGACTTTCATGCGTGCATGACAGTCTGCCAATCGTTTATTTGCCAACTATATCACATGGATTTAACTATTACAATTCTTAATGAACGAAAACATCTTCTAAACCAGCAAGGCATTACAGAAAAGTACAGCTAAATACACAAATATTTATGTAAAAAATTATAAGAAACTGATAGTTACCCATGTCGGCAAGCATTACCCGCCAAAAGAACGACATCCGCCTCCGAGTTCTGTAAATAGCAAACAAGTCAAGGTGATGGACGATGAGGTTGTGCAAAATTCGGCAACCATTTAGTATCTTATCTATAGATTTATATAGCGCCTCTGTCAGAATAACTATTCAGAGGCACTTTCAGCACGAAAACCCAGGGGAAAAAAGAAACGTCTTTACAGAACAAGAGACCAAAGAGAAAACCAGTCATTAGTTAGCCCTTAGTGAGGGGGAATGCCATTCATTTAGTATCAGGGTGCTTAAGTTTGAGGTTACGCGTCGTGAGGGTCGGTTAAGGTCAGGGTTAGTGTCGTCATTAGAAAATATGGTACCTTCCGCACAGCATGCCAAAAGACACCGTATAACGCCAGACGCACCCCGATACAAAATGTCTGCCTGAATGCAGGTAAGGAACATTACCAGAAATAAATTTAAATCTTTAAGAATAGGCCTACTGCGACTCACTTCTGCCAACCCTAAATCGCAGACATCTGCCAGGGTAGGGTCTACTGCCTCGTCCTCCGAGTGCGGTCTCAGCTTCGCCTGAATCGCTGTCGTATTTTTCGTGGCACCGTAAAGTGTGACAACATCATCTTCTTCGCCATTACCATCGGAAGCAGCTACGTCGTCGGAAAAACGTGTCTCTTTAGTTTCCAGACCGTTGCTTCCATCTCTGCCTTCCATCGTCCATCAACAAACTCCGACCTTTAAATAGATCGTAACATTACGTCATATGGCCGGTAAGATATATACTCTTCACAAAGAGTCAACACTGAGTGACGCAACTTAGCCGATGTATAAGTAAGTAAGTATATTCTCTATTTATTCAGCTGCGTGTGTGTATTTCCTTTTCAACGACTAGCTGTGTGGTAACAAAGACCATTAGCGTCGCCCTCCTCCTTTATCCAGGCTTGGGACTGGCACTGTCAGAAAGCGAACAGTAACTGCGCAACCGCACTTTGGTTTATATAAGTTGGTAAGTAAGTAAGTAAGTAAGTAAGTAAGTAAGTAAGTATATTCTTTATTTGAAATTAACATTATGAAGCATTCTTGTTGAAGACGCTTTTCTCATTAAGTTTATCGTATGCGCGACCAGAGATCGGGTCGTTGTACAAAACAAAGCACCTGGTTGCAGCTCTTGCGTGACATAGGCCTGCATCTAAAATTATAGGATTAACCTAAATGTTAGGATCTGTGTGCTGCAAGGCTTCGATATCCGGTGGATCATTATTAGCCACATAGTTTCATGTCAAGTAAAGTAAGTATATTCTTTAAAGACGCATCAAGTGTTACTAGTTGTTCCGGACATGACAGCTGCAGTCCATTCTTCAGCTGCGCTGCCCAAATTATGCCTATTTGTTGATAACCTGCCAAAATTCTCGCACGTTTCGAGCTATAACAAATCTGAAAGATGCGTCTTAAGATGGCTTGAAAATCTAGGCTCTATGCATGAACCTATATTTTCAAGCCATCTTAACCCTAGGGCTACCAAGCTTTTTTTGTAACACGGACTACCAAGGGGGGGTGGTTACCACCCCCTGGATTTCGTGTTTGGTTTTACATATCATAACTTGTAATATAGCAATGGATTCAGCATTCATTTCTGCACAGAATGGTATATTTAGTTGTACATTATGTGAATGCACCTCGAAATTACATCACTTTTAACAACGGAACCCATTAATTAGCAATATTGTATATTATTGCGTACATTTTGTACTTTTTGGATAAACAAATATAAGATTATGTGTGTTTTGAAACTAATCCATGTATAAAAGATACACAAAATCATCCCTACACATGTTTATATAGTATAAATGTACATCCATACATATATATCCATACATATATATCGGTTTACGTTGTAATGCTGTATTCAGCGATTTTCACACAGATTACGCGTATTATTATTTATTTTGATCACTTCCGGTATTCAAAAGACAATGATGTAGGTATGCAAATGAAGCCCTTCATTCCTTCTAAAGAATCGTATCTATGTTTCTCTTCCAGGAAGACAAATGAATATGCTACAGACAAAAAACTAAGGGGGGAGTCCTTCCATTCAGCCATTTTTCACGCATATTACGCATATTATTATTTATTTTGAGCACTTCCGGTTGTCACAGGTCAACTCAGTGACCATAGAAATGTAGCCCCACATTCCCTCTATAGAATGGTATAATTTGTGTCTCTTAATATTAAATGACGGATAAGATATAGTCGAAAGTCTAGGGGGGTGGTATCCACCCCCTCTGGTACCTCGGGTATATTGGCTATAACTTTTGAACGGTGCGAGATATCATCTCACATTTTACCTCAAAACGTGTGTAAATGAACCCCCTACAGCTACCTAAAAGGTCAAATTTTTATTCCATACGGAAAAAAGTTTGAAATGAATAAAACCTAGGGGGTGGCAACCACCCCCTTGGTAGCCCGAGGGTTAAGACGCATCTTTCAGATCTGCTAGATCTATATCTACATTATTAATGGTAAGTTCCAACAGGCTACAGCACCTCGAGATCTCTATCCATCTATGTCTGTCTATCTATCTGTCTGTCTGTCCGTCTGTCTGTCTGTTTGTCTATCAATTTATCCCATCTCTGTGTGTGTCTCTGTCCGTCTCTCCGTCGGCAGCTAGTCGACATTCGCCTGTTTCATTTAGTGAATGTTAATAATTATATGTATAGATCCTAATTAATAAATAATTAGCAACTTACATAGTGCGTACGCCTAATGCACAAGGCTATAATAGGTGTCAGTTGATGCCTTGTGTAGTAAACATCGGTTTTATTATGAATATTGTTATATATGTAGTAAACGCACTGTCATGAAGTCATTCATGAAGTCAACATTTCTGTTACGCTTCTCTTTTCATGAACATTCGCTAGGAGGGACGACAAGCCGGTGAGTGCCATAATTATGTCAAAATTTCAAATTTATTTTAACCACCTCCTCTTCATCTTGAAAAGACGTAAATTTCCAATCATTCAATGACCAACAACTCTCATGGTCAAACATGTTGATACGCAGGTGTGCATTAATTTTTAATGATCCAGTAGTTTCTTATGGTCAACTCTTTTTACGTTGCTCTATGCGCCCTTTAAGCGTCCTTATAACGGCATGTGCCATGTTACGGCGCTGTAGAAATTGTCGTATTCATCATCATCATCATTATTCATCATATGCCGCCCATAGGTGGAGTAGCAGAGGGGATGGGTCCCTATATATACAGCAGTCGTCTGAAGGGTGGATCGACTCGCACTTTTCGCGTTATAAGGCAGGCGCTCCTACCAGTCGGCAACTGTGCCACATGGGTGACACTTATAAGACCAAAGGCAGATTTGAACGCAGTCCGATTGTTCAGGTGTTCGACGTCTAAAATTCTTTTGTTTCCTTCCTAAGAAAAATGTTCTTTAACTTGAGATGAAATGACTTTTCTAACCAAACAGTAGCTTGATAACCAATAGGCATAATGTGGCCGAATCTTGATCCGGAAATCGGTTCGGGTCGGATTTTGTCTTAGACCGATTAGGCCCTAATCAGATAATCAGTTCTAGAGTTGAGTGTTTCCTGTCTCAGAGTATGGATTTCGATCGTGCTGCCATTAATAGCCGCATACCCATCAATTGAACACTTTTCTATAATGATAGTTATCTAAACACATCTATTTCTTGTCAGTATGTCATCATGCATGTATAGGCTACAATATTGTTATCTCTTTGAGTTTAGAAATTATGCATACAGTCTACAGCGTAATATTTCACCATCAGGTCCATCACTGCATTCACTGGCAGCGCGTCAGTTTCTTTATGAGAGATTGTTGTCTGGCTTCCCGATGTGTCTCCGCTAACTTTCTGGTTACACGGTATTCAATAGTCTGACTATTGGGCCACGCTGGCTAGCCGCCTCAGAATATGCCGCATAATGCACTATTGCTTGTTGAAGTTGCGGTTGTGTCAACTTGATTTTTCTTGAAATGAACGAATATGTGACGATGATGATTTAAACCTCTGTTATAGCTCACATTGAATCACTGGCAATGAAAGATGGAGGCTATACGGTCGCTGTACAATAAGACTTAAGTGTATGTATACAGTAGGCCTACAGCCGTCAGCACGCTAAGTTATGAATGTTCATAGCAATGAACTATTTACTCTATTACTGATAATCCTTTTGCCCTGTTGCTGGACTCAGAAGTCGGATTAGACCCTTTACCTACGCTTGAACTGTAAACTCCTTGCCATATAAGGCCAAATACCGTATCTTATAGTCGCAGAACAAAGCCACAGTCATAGGCGTATTGAGTGGGGGAATTTAGGGGTTCAAACCCCCAAATAATTAGCCGAAATTTTTTCAATGCAATTATATGCGAAATACATAAAAACTTAACTTTTCAACCATTTCCAATCGAAACCCCCTCCGTAAACTTAAACCTCCTCTGAATTTTTTCTGGCTACGCCCATGGCCACAGTAACAAAGTGAGCTGGCTTGAATGCATATTGGACATAATTATCTACATAATATGCTTAAGCATGTTTATTACTTGTAGGTATAGGCCTACAGTCATCTCTACGTATGCATAATCAATCATATCTATTTGTATACGCTGTGTGTGTATGCGCGCGTGCGTGTGTGTGTGTGTGTTGTATTCAGATGTGTAGTCTATACAGTGTACATGCTGCTCTGTGCATCTGTTCCGAGCTGCTGGAGCATCTCTCCGGGAGATTCAGCGATCGAGTGAAGATGTCTGTTGCTGAGGAAGGTGGCATCGGCGGCGCCAGGCACGCTGCCTGGTTCCATCGAGTCTCTGATTAGGTCGAGAAGGACGGGGGAAGGCGACGAACGGTCATTGCTTTTACCTGTTTCACGGGCTACGAAATTAGACGACGGGGGAGGCGGCGGTGGGGGCGGCGGCGGGGTCCTACTGCTCGCCAATGACCCTTGTTTACCGACGGACGCTTGCAGGTACTCCGGTTCAGCGCGGCCGTTCTCTTCCTCCGTCAACCACTTGCCACTACTAAGGCAATTGTCCGATGACTTGTCACCATGACAACGACACGTAGGTGGTGACGTATTCAGGCCGCGCAGTTCGTCACAGAGTACGTTTTCGGCGTAGGTAGGTGACTTGCGAGGGAGGGTGCGGTGGTCCGTGTCCCCGTCGAAGGGGAGCGAGAGGAAGGCCGGGGGCTGGTCGCATGAGGGAGGAGCCCCGACTGGGGTGCAGGCGAGGTCACTGTGGCCATCGGTCGGCGACCACTCGTAGCGTAGCTGGTGGTGGTAGGGGCAGAGGCCCTGCTGGAGTGGAGACGACGCACGGCGCCTTTCCAGGTAAACGCTGCTCGTTGCGTCGTCAAATTCCACCCGCTGGAAAAGTGGATCTGTCGTCTGACTGCGTGACCTCTTCCGTCTCTGCCTGTTTGGAAAGAACGCCAATTAGCTCACATATCCATCCACCCACCTGTCTGTTCATCCATCCTCCATCAATCCATCCATCCATCCATCCATCCATCCATCCATCCATCCATCCATCCATCCATCCATCCATCCATCCATCCATCCATCCATCCATCCATCCATCCATCCATCCATCCATCCATCCATCCATCCATCCATCCATCCGGTTTTACCTTTTATCCGGCCGCCTAGGGCGGCACGCTTCTGGGGGCGGCAGAAAAGCTAAATAAAAAATATTTTTTAAACATTGCCGGCGTTTTGCCACCATTCATTAATAAATGAATACGAAAATAAGAAGCGGCTTCAAAAAGACCACAGACATTTTGAAATCATGTGGCACGTCACGCTTATGCCCTTAACTATCGCAAGTTTGAAGTAGCCTAATCTAGCGACATATTTGAAATGAAACTGAGACCGATCATCTGCAATGTTACCACTCCTTCGGTTTTCCCAAGATCTTGGTTTTTAATCCGAACTTCTAAAATGGAGTTTTCTGGAGACCTTGTATTTTCACTTGGGGTTTTCTTGTTTTACTGAAACAAACCCTGTTTTCGTTAAAAGTTTAATCAATTTTTGTTAGAAACATAATTCATACCGGTAGCCTATCACAGAAAAATCCAGTGCTAGTACAAAACCAGACACTAAAGATAACGGTCTGGATGATCGAGGTCAATAAATGGCGCAATATGTGTGCAAGCATTGATATAGGCCTAATGGATTTAAAATATAGTACTTTTAAATAATGCTAACACTGCGGGACTAGGTTTTAAAATATAACAAAAGTTACAAGACGCCGCATATTTATTCGATTTGACGTCTTCTTGACACTTCCAGTTTCTGTGGCTAATAATAATTAGAGAAGCTTCTCGAAGCTCAAAAGAAACATATAATTTGCATACGTCCATGCTGCAAGAAAGATTTGTTGAACTAGGCCTAGCTACCTCGTCAATTGAACATGATAGGCCTCTTGCTGGAGACATTGAACTGACAGAACTCTTTTACATTTGCTAAAGTGAAGGCGCGAAAAATTAAATTCTGAAATTACATTATAATTATTTCTACAGACTTCGTAGAAAGTTCGTACGTATAGGTAGGATTATGACTTAGTACAAGTAGCCGTAGGATTTCTTACAAAGTGTTCAAACGAAAATGTGCACTGTCTCATTGTTTAATAGGCCAGCATGTATTTACATTTTAAATTCCCATTAAACGTATTACACTATACAGCATAGGCTGCATAGCTAATACAATTTCAAGACTGTTACTGTAATTATGGACAACTTTTAAATTAAATTAGTTAATTTAATATTAATTTGTTATCGCACTTACCGGGGGCGCAGCGCGACAGGTTCGCCTAGGGCGGCAAATACCCTGGCGCCGCCACTGCATCCATCCATCCATACAAGCATCAATTTATCCATCAATTAGACGAATTAATAAAGAATAAAGAATGGGACAATTTTCTGCACGAATTGGTTTATGATGGATAATTAGAACCTGGCTAAACAGACCGACGAGGCGTTTCAATCCAAACTCTTTCTCTGTAATTAATCATGAATACCTCTACAACACTGTATTACACGTCAATATCCTGCACATATCGGCTATATAATTATAAATAAGCTCATAATTAGAAGCTTGTACCCATTCAGTATGCGTTTCAATGAACACACCACATGCATTCACAGGCATTCACATTTCGGCCTATATATATATATATATATATATATATATATATATATATATATATATATATATATATACATATACACACACACGCCACGCGCACATGCATGCATAATTATAATTATATGTGTGCGTTCGTGCGTGTACTGTCTATATGTACTGTTAATCTAAGTGCGTATAACTCGCTGTACACATGCAAAAGCCTGTGAATAAAATCTTGTGAATGGGTTTGCAATATTAATAAGCTTTTTATTATGCGAAGCACTGAGTCTGCCATCGTGTTTCCTATAATACAGTTCTCTACCTCTTTACCTTGTATATATCTATATGCATGTATAGTCTATTGTGGCGACTGATTTAATAAAATTTCATGACATTCTAAGATAACGGAAACGTTTTTTTATAATGTTTGGGCAAATGTCACCAATACACGATCTAAGATTTATCTGCCAATACCAGCTACAGCTTCAACAGCGGTCATTGTGTAAAATATGCAGATATTTTTGTCATGCTATGAATACATACTTCATATGTATATAAATGTATAAGAGTCATGCTATGAATACCATATGTATATAAATATATATATATATATATATATATATATATATATATATATATAATATATATAACTAACAACAAAAGTTACCGAGACAAAATAACCAACGTCACGTCATGTCCGTCTCGTCACACAATGCTGTTGCATGCATAGGGTCTATTATACAAGGAGAAATATATTTGAAGTAGGCCTACGAATGGCCGATACAAACTCATTAATGCATTATGGTGGCCATTATAGACGCGCAATATAATTACTTTTTCCTGTATTTAGTTAATCATAAGAATTTATTGTCATTGTTTACAGAAGCCAATGGACTTTCGTGTATAAGACCCTTTTATTAGTACGTTTCGTAGCCTACTTCATGCAACGCATATTTCATAGAGCCGTGTTGACGCACGTCTTAATTTCGAAGACCTCCTCTGTATGACAGGTATAGATAGATCTTATATTCCACACGACTGTTTTATTCGGTACTATAATTGTCACCAGGGGAATTGTCCATCAGCCTGCTAATTTGCAGTTGAAACCGACGTGGGTGCATTCCGTGGGGTCAGAGCTGAGGACCTTTCTGGAATTCCTGATAGGCCTAATTAAATGACTCTTTCGATTGAAACACGTGTGCGAAGGGAGGCCACCGAGATATTAATACCATGACGGCAATTACAAACGTCCTCGGTGGCGGCTGCTTAAGACACGAAGACGATTGACTGAATGTTGAATGCAACACTGTCATTCATCTCATCGATCCAACGATAATTCATACAGACACCGACTGAAAAGCGTGGACAGTTGTATGTTCGAAGGAAAGCACAGGCAGTAGCATGGATCGAAGAGAGGATAGGCAGAAGGATGGCTGGAAGGCAGAAGGACGGATCGAGGAAAGATGATCGATGAAAAGAAGGATTGATCGAAGAAAGGACAGGCAGTAGGATTGATCGAAGAAAGGACAGGTAGAAGGATGGTTCGAAGAAAGGACAGGCAAATGGATGAATGGAAGAAAGGACAGGCAGAAGCATGAATCGAAAAAACGGCAGGCAGATGGATGGATCGAAGAAAGGACAGGCAGTAGGGATCGAAGAAAGGACAGGCAGAAGGATGGATCGAAGAAAGGACAGGCAGAAGGATTGATCGAAGGCAGTAGGTTGGATCGAAGAAAGGACAGGCAGTAGGTTGGATCGAAGAAATGACAGTCAGTAGGTTGGATTGAAGGAAAGTACACAGGCAGTAGAAGTTGGATTGAAGAAAGGACAGGCAGTAGGTTGGATCGAAGAAAGGACAGGCAGTAGGTTGGATCGAAGAAATGACAGTCAGTAGGTTGGATTGAAGGAAAGGACAGGCAGTAGGTTGGATCGAAGAAAGGACAGGCAGTAGGTTGGATCGAAGAAATGACAGTCAGTAGGTTGGATTGAAGGAAAGGACAGGCAGTAGGTTGGATCGAAGAAAGGACAGGCAGAAGGATTGATCGAAGAAAGAATAGGCAGAAGGATGAATGGAAGAAAGGAGAGCTGAGAGACAGACTGACAGAGCTGAGAGTCTGTACGTTGAAGGATTATCGAGAATGAATGTACGCGTGACAATACAATTTGACGGTCGGTCTGTATTAATGGTATAAACGGAGGCTATTTATAAACAGGTGCTATTTGTGGTTATAAACAACGTCGGGCGAAACGAAGAGATTAGTCTAAAAGCTTGAAAAATTCGTCCCAGTGGATAGACATGGTCAGAGACATGCAGTGAGGGAGAACTTCCCCTTCATATCTACAAATCAAACCCTATTCTTCGTGGTTCCGAAGTCGACTAATCCGTGAACACAAGCGGCTTATCGGGCTCCATCTCCTGTTCTTTAATACGCACGCATGCAGTTCAACTGCCCAGGCAGACAGATCTGCTTTCATTGGAAATGCCAGTGACCGCAGCTAAGGCAACAACAGAATAAACCACAAGAAGGGAAAGCAGCCACCGCAGACAATGAGACAATGAGACGATCAGAACAACACATGGCGTAGGCCCAGAGTTTCAGCTACAGTCTATCGGAAGATTGGACAATCTAAAGAACATGTCTGCAAAAATCAATTAATGTAGCTTTGTTTGTTGTGGGGAGGGGGTAGTTAAATGGTAGCGCTCTTGCTTGAAGAATAAATAGATCTTGAAAGACGTGGTTCGATAACCTAACCTCTTCTAGGCCTGCCATTCCCTAAGGGGCAACTGTAAAGTTAGTGGGTGCCTAACAGGCTGTCAAGACATGTGCACAATAAGATCATGAAATTTGTACCGTCATGTTTGAATGTTTCGATGTTACTTACTGCGGTTTGTCAGTGAGCTTGTCAATAAACACGATTATTATTATTATTATTATTACTATTATTATTATTATTATTATTATTATTATTATTATTATTATTATTATTATTATTATTATTATTATATTATTAGTATTATTATTATTATTGTTATTGTTGTTGTTGTTGTTGTTATTGTTATTGTTGTTGGTTGTTGTTCTGTTCTATTCTACTGTAGCATTCCTTGCTTTTAATTCTATCTGATTCTGTTCTCGGTGATTGCATCAGTATCTTTTTCCTCTGTCGTAGAAATGTCTCTCGGCCTCACAAAAGGATTATTTTGTCCTAAACATTTCGTCATCTCCTGGTAAATGTAAAATACCTAATCGTGATATCTGAGCTGAGTAAAAGAACGGCATAAAAATTAATGAGAAAGAGAAATCATAAAATAAAATGACGTTTTCTGTTTTTGTCTGAATATCGTCTTCTTTTTCTTCTTCGTCAACACCAATTGCTCCACTTCGTCCTTTTCCACTTAAGCTTACATTTTTCCTTTCGACCAATTGCAATCATTCGCGCCACTTCCTCTTGTTCTTCTTCCTTCTTCTCCTCTTCCTTTCCTCTTCCACCTTCTCCATCTCCTCATCCTACGCAACAGTTCCTCTTAACTTTCATTCCTCTTCTGCTCCTCCATTTATCTTTCTGCGTCATCCTATTCCCCACGACCTTTCCCTCTCTTTCCACCTGCGTCCTCCTTCTATTTCCACCCTCTTCCTTCTCCCCACTTTCCCTCGCTTCCTCCTACCTTCGTTTCCCTGTTCCTCCTATTCGCCTCGTCGTTGAGCATACTTACTTGCGTAGGCAGAAGAGAATCGCGAAGAGCATCAGCACACCGAGCAGAAGACCCATCACAACACCGATGCCAATCACGAGCAGCAGACCTAGAATCAATGCATCATCAGTCAAGATCATCAATCAGTACAGTAAGATAAAAGGGTAATTAATTTTGAGATCTGTAGATACGTCATCTGTGAGATCCCTCTGTCAACCACGGCCCTTGGAGACAGGCGTCATTCCGCCACTGATGACTCTTTCGGCTGAAGCGCAAAGACGACATCAGCAATCTCACCCTTCTCACTCCATGACTTTGGGGTACATTACATCAGAACCGATTGACACAATAGCACCGGGATCGAAACCATGACACGGAGTCATAGAGAAACCACGTCATGTAGCCTACTGGATTGACTGGATTAGTAAATCACCAGTCAATACCAATAACTGAATCAATAAATCACCAGTCAATATCAATAACTGAATCAATAAATTTCACCAGTCAATATCAATAACTGAATCAATAAATCACCAGTCAATGTCAATAACTGAATCAGTAAATCACCAGTCAATGTCAATAACTGAATCAATAAATCACCAGTCAATGTCAATAACTGAATCAATAAATCACCAGTCAATATCAATAACTGAATCAATAAATCACCAGTCAATATCAATAACTGAATCAATAAATCACCAGTCAATATCAATAACTGAATCAATAAATCACCAGTCAATATCAATAACTGAATCAATAAATCACCAGTCAAGATCATCAATGACTGAATCAGTTCATCAAGATCATTGGTAAAATGAGCAGTAGGACGTAATATGGGTCTTGCATGGCTGACAAAACAGTTACAAGATCAATGACTGAATTGTAAGGTATCATAAACATAACAGTGATAACACATTTTATTTATAATAATTAATTTTTGGCAATATAGTAATAGTTATATTAAATAGACACTACTAAAAGCTTTTATTATCATATAAATAATTTATTCTTTTCCTTCCAACCTTTTACAACAAAAAATATCAGTAACAATTATTCATATTTATTTTGCAAATATTCAGCGCTTTAATGAGGTACTTAAGAAGCGCGATATTGGATGTCTACATAGCTTCTAAGTAAATCAACTAATTAACAAATTAACTAATTAACTGACCGTAAGGAATTCCACCGTTTCGTAATTCCATTTGACCAGATTCAATGGCAGACGCTACTAAAAAACACAATATTGAGGTTGTTAACTATAGCTATAGAAGGATCCATCACTTCACACATAGTGCATCAATAATCATTGAGCGTAACTCATCCATACATTCGGTACAGCATACATGTATACATACATATTGTGACATACGTTAAAACATTAATACGCGTTATTACAAACATTAATACATGCGATATAATTTCGATTAACATACATTAATACATACATGCATACATGCATACATACATACATACATACATACATACATACATACATACATACATACATACATACATAGTTACATACATACATAAGTACATACATTTATAGAAGTTTAGGGGAGTATAGATGTTACGGAGATTGTAATGTAGCCTGATCGCCCGAGTTGGATAGTTGGTCGGCTGGGTTCGACTACACCTTCTCCCCATTCGCATTGGACAGTCGATAATAATAGTGGAACATTTTATTGAAGACTTGACTCGGAAGCTGCAGAAATGTTTATTTCTCGTCTGCATCACACGCTCGAAATCATCGGTTTTTAAATACCGTGCGTCAAGGGGCGACTACCGAAGGCACTGACTAACCCCAAGCAGGAAAGCCATGTTTGGAATCAACCAGAACGTCGGATCCAAAAAAGCAGTGATTACCAACAGAGACAAGAAGACGGACAGACAAAGAGACACGCAACGGAACTCAGTGATGGTCCGATCGATTGTGATCATCTGTCAATCAGAACCCAATCCCCGCCCCCTTTTCTACCACAAACCTAATCACGTGAGATAAATTGGAGTCGTATGGTATCGAAAGAGACGTCAGATCAGAAGGAAACCAGCGCCGACAATAATTAGTATCATATCTGTTTATTTCAAAGTCCAGCAGACGAACGATGACGATGACGACTGCGAAGAAGGTAGAGGGAAGGATGGATGGATGGATGGATGGATGCAGTATGGGAATTGTCAAAAAATAACTGGGGGTGGGGGTTAGACGTTGATTTATGTGCAGTTTGGGTGTGAAATGTAGACTTTACTATGGGATCATAAAAAAGACTAGGGGTTGAACCCCTCCAACCCCCGGCAATTCTCACCCTAGATGGATGGATGGATGCTGGTGCCCTGCGCTTGGCTTTCGAGTGGCACTTTAGAAATTTGGAGATTACGATTACGATTACGA
The DNA here is from genome assembly GCA_020284085.1 of Aporrectodea caliginosa. Classification (NCBI taxonomy): domain Eukaryota; kingdom Metazoa; phylum Annelida; class Clitellata; order Crassiclitellata; family Lumbricidae; genus Aporrectodea; species Aporrectodea caliginosa. The sequence goes on from JACEVL010000141.1 coordinate 2,054,115, forward strand.
TTACGATTACGATGGATGGATGGGTGGACGGATGTAAGGTTGAATAAACGGATAGATGAATGGATGAATGAATGGAAGAATGAATAAATGGATGGATGGATGGACGGAAGGATAGATGGATGGGAGGATGGGTGGATGGATGGACAGATGGATGCATGAATGTATGGATGTATGAACGGACGAAAAGACGGGCGAACTGACGGATGGATGGATGGAGGGACGAGCAGACGGATGGATAGATCGATTCAGGATTAGATGGATGGTCGGGTGGATGGATAGATGGATGGATAGATTATGGCTGAATAAATTGATTTGAAAATAGGTGAAACAGCCAACTTTGATCGAATTTTATTGAAGCCGGAAGAATGACTAAACTTCAAGCTAAAGAGACTCAACCTAAAACATAGCCTACTAAAACAATACCTCTTGGCTTGTGTTCGTATATGTGGCCCGCCTAAAACAGATTCTAGATCCTTGGACACGAAATGTGGTCGCCAGCGGTGTTGTAGCATAAAGTATGTGGTCGGTCGGGCAGAAATTTCTGGAGAAATCTATCTAATGTGGGAGATAGATAATGTTAACTGGTTTTTCTTCTGTTTTACTAATCGCATTCTGCCCATTTCTGATTACCGCATTCATGATCTGGAGGCGGAAGTCGTTAAATTCGATATATGTCGTCTGCAACAGCCTTCCGAGATCGTCTGCAAGAAGCGGATATGACGCACATTTGATGTGAAGTACAGAGGATGCTAATACTCTGCCCCTCCTCCCTCCCTTCCACCTCCCCCCGTCCTGACAGTCCCTTTGCGGGGCTTAGATGACTGGCGCCTGGTTATGACGAACGATGGGCGATCGTATGAAGAGAAATCAAGATGCGCCTTCCTACCATGCATGAAAGCGATGCTATCCATGATTTACGGGACACGAACGCGGCCCGCAACCAGTGCAGGGCGCTCACTGCAGGCTCCATAAATAGCCTGCTTCCAAGCAGATATATATACATACATATATATATACATATATATAATATATATATATGTAATATCTTCCTTAAGATATCATATAACATGATGCATCAGATCTGAATGCAGCTGATATCTTGATGACCCGGACGTTGGATATATTTCTTCATTGGACGTCCAAAGGTTTGCAACATTGCGTTCGTTTTGTTATTAAGCGGTGCAGTGCTTAATAAATCATTCATGAAGTCTATAGTCCCGCGGGGAAACTGTTGAGGTCGGTTGAGAGAAAATATTGAAAGCCCAAATTGTCAAAGAACCCAGTTGAAGCCAAACAGATGCGCCTCCCAGCTAGTGTGAAAGTAGGTCATATTACAGTACTCGTCGAATAAGTTTATTTAACACTTTGGAGATGAGAGTGTACTAAAAGCGACTGGGAAACCAATGCAGCTCATCGTTAAAGTGTTAGCTCTTCAAACATAGTTGTAATTACTTTTCGTCTGGTGATTGTATCATTTACTCTAAAAACAAACAGTGGCATGAAATCTTCCTTTTAAAGTAATTAATAGAAGATATAGACATAAGGCAATCATTAGATATTGAAACAACTCTGTCGTTCAACGAAGACTCCGATGGTTTGGACATGTAGTAGAGAGAATGCCAGTTGACAGAATCCCATACAATGCAGTGCATGCAAAATTCGAAGGAAAAGTTACAAAGGCAGAGCAAGACTACGCATCATAAACAACATAAATGAGGACATACCATAACTTGGACTAACGCTTAATGGAACAATGGACTTGATATACGACCGAAGTCGATGGAGATCATTTATTCTGGGATACCAATGCATTATTCATTCATATAGGTCCTATGTGTAAGTCGCCAGCAGGTAGACTTCTTATTAACGGAGAACCTTCAAGGAAAGGCTGCACTGTTTGATTGCATGTGTCGTTTTTGCTGCTGAGCCGAATTCTGCGGGTCGCAGTCTACTAATTTCGATACATTCTGGAGAACGAGCATTAATATTAAATATTAATTTTTCTTTCTAAGATTTTGCTTTATATAATAGGCGAGCACGTCAAATAATTCAAACTTTGCATCCTGGTGTATAAGTATCTGAACAACTGCGCACCATGATACATCGCAGACAACAGCAGGTCGATATATCGGACGATCCTATAGTAGGCTATAGGCCTGCGCGGCTGCGTTCATCAAAGTTCACTGATGTAGGCCTATTTGTTCAGCAACAAAAACTAAAATGGAAGATCTGACCATTACGGTCGCTGGTCCACGTGCCTGGGACAGTCTCCCTACACCTATACAGGAAGCCAACGATCTTCATGTTATAAACAGTTAAAATGTACTTGATATGTAACACTGAGCATAAGTATTTGCGCGGACAGTAAACAGTGCGGGTAAAGCATCCTAGAAGTAGCTTGCTACCTACGATGCTGTAGAATTATTGTCCTATTTAGAATTACAGTTAGGCCTACAATTACAATTGCACAATTACAGCACCTTTACAAGTGTTTCGTTACATTACATTACAATTATTATGTAAGGCTTTTAGTCGGCATTAATACAATTCTTTCATAGGAAGGTGTGAAAACCCATGGCTAACATACAACCAAGTAACTCAGACTCTTTGCACGCATAACTAAGTCCAAATCTGCGTTACGCATGTTCAATGACCCTATAGGCGTATACCAAGGGCATCCGAAGGTGAAATGGAGAATGGAGACCCAAAAAATTGACAACGAGAAACATATGCAGATTGCAGCAAGCGACACTGACCGACCAGTTATAGAGACAAGAGAAGAAATGACGATAATGACATCCGAACAGAGACGTCCTGCTACACGACCAGATTAACGAAGGCTTTCATAAGAACGAAGCCACATTTGCCTGGCCTTCGCTCCTGAGCCATTATTAACCTACAGATAAGCCACTCTAAGCTGATCCAAGTGGCATGCTTAGCTGTAATCAGATCCCACCACGCGTCTATAGTTGCATGTATCTTCTTGGCTCGTCATCTTTTCAATAATACAGCAAAGCGGATTAAAGATAATACCAATGTTTGTTGTTGTCTTCCTATAATTAATTTATTGCTGTTCTTATGCGATGCTTCTATGCAAAGCTGCAGGACCTGAAGCCAAAGTATGTAACTGGCATTCTGTATTAGCAACCCAGCATTTGTTTGGCATAAAAAAGAAGACACCAATGTGTCCTGTTACTGGACAGTATCTCAACAGATGTGGAAAATGCTGTTAACAAATACTGAAAGGCCCAAGCGTACATACGCAACCAAACGAAGACGCATGTTACTTATTGAAAGATAGAAAGCTGGCCTTGCTAGTAAGCCTTCGCCAAACCTCCTCTGAGACGGTTTACTGTGTAGGGAGGCTTTAAGCCGAAATATTTCTTGGCTACGCCGGTGCCAGGAAATTATTCGAATACGCATAAGTTTATTTATTAAAATAACAGACGAAGAAGGCAGAGCGGGAAATTAAACCTCCATCTGTTTAATGTGTATTTATTTCCTAACTGGCACGACCGTACCTAAATATTGCGTCACTTTGGAATCAAAAAGCGTAGAGCCCTAGTGCCTTATGATCAGCTCCGCATCGTGCATACATGCAGTCTCTTGTGACGGCTGCATTCAAGGAAGGTCTTGGTCTATCGAGACGTCAGACAGATCGACATTCAAAAGATCAGTAGAGACCGCTTGGCTTTGATCTGCCGCCACAAACTCAGGCGGTTCAATGAACTTGCTGCAGCCGCTGTATCTCACTGATTCCGTCTTACACGCGCACAACCTTTGGCAGCGATGGAATTATCCAGCTGCGCTATACAAATACACTAAGATTGTTGTTGTATTTATCAGGATCGGGTTCGCTCAGGTGGTTTATGGCAACAAACTGTTTGTCGTGCCAAAGCAGCCACCCAGAGGTACCATGGACTGAGGCGTCAAATTCCCACCAGATGAATGTAGGCTAATCCCAAATGAGATACCATCCGTGCTAAACTCGATTATGTTCTAATGAATGCCTCTATGTGCTTCTGAGATGCTCTAAAGGCTCTATATAAACATGATTCTATTAATGATTACCTTTCGTTTGATGTGGTGCTTAAGGGAGCGGTGTTAATAGGGTCGAGATACATAAACACATATAGTATTGTATACATGCACGCGTTTAACCGCAAGAAAAATTATACGGCGCAGAAACGAAGCATAACAGTAAACAGTAAAGTGGACCTCAGATCCAGATTTAATTAAGCTTTATTAAGAAAAATAAAAGAAATTCGGTGCAACTGACTTCTCTGGCTAATAGTCAGCTAACCCTCTAAGCCGAGAAAGGACTCCCTAAACCTAGAGAAAGTCAATGTACAGTCAGTACAGACACCTTCAGTAAATTCTTAATGTAGGCTAACTGCGTTCTAAGTAGGACCAGCGAATCACAGATTTTCAGTAGGATCGAATCTCGATTCGAATGGGGGGGGGGGTAAAAGTTTTCAGCAGTTTAAAATAAACGAAACTAAAAAATTAAGATAATTAACAGAATAAAAATAACACAAATAATTTAGAAAAATAAAACCAAGGGTTAATCATTTTTCGAATCATGACGTCATTTTCGAATCGAATCGATTACTGCCGTCCGATTCGCTCTCGAATCGAATATCGAAGCTTTGCAGTCCCTAGTTCTAAGCGCAATCGATTTGTGCATTGTCTTTATATAGATCATACCTATCTAGTATCTACTCAAATATAAGAATGATGTTTATGAATAAAATAAATGCTTCAAAAGGCAAAAGAAGTCAGACAGTCATTATTGGGAATGTCGTTCGATTTTTCGGTTAATCGGCAAAATCAGTCAATCCTTTTGCACAGAGAAGTCTTTGCGAACACTTTCTGAACTAACTTTGAAATGCATGCCTGTGAGTTAAGCCTAGCAAAAATCCAGCGGAATAAAGCTCGTAAAATCGACATAAAGCGCATCGGAGGTTTTTGTAAGATGCGATTTGATTCAATCATTCATTCTGAAAATATATATAGCGCCTCTCCAAGAGGCGCTCTATGTGCTAGCCTAGTATGATATTAAGTGTCATTACGAACGAAAATAATATTACATAAGTTAGCAAAACAATGCACAGTAAGCTAGAAGAGTCAACCAGTGGCGGTCCACGCACACACGTGGAACCAACCAACGGATTAATGTTTCAGACTGACAGAAGATTTAGTGTTTCAAAAGATTTACTGGATAAACCTTACCCAAGAATCACCTAAAATGCTCGTGTAAGGTCCAACTCGATACGTAGGCCTACTAGTCCGATCCGGGACTAACGAAAAGACTGTTTCATACGACGAACCGCATCTCTGTAGATGCTAGACTTCTGATGATTTGGCGAATGAAAGAACGGATAAATGGACGAATAAAGAAATGAATGAGCGAAAAACAGACGGACAAAGCGTGGGATGAACTGACGTGATGTTTCGTTGAAGGTCCGACAAACAGGCGCACGTCGAAGGCCAAATGATGAATCGAGCGGAATTTTCACGAAGAATAGTACTGCTGAACACCGGAGTGTCATGACGTCAAAGTGTAGTCCCCTGAGCGTCACAAATATCGTCACAGTCTTTTTCCGCTCTTTTTCCGACCTGACGTAGATAAAACGGGGAGACAGGACGACGTCGTTGAGACCCAGAGATGGACAGTGGAGAGGAGGTACTCACGATAACTCTGCCCCCACGGCATCACCACAAAGGGGTCATGCAGCTCTGAGATGCATTGCAGCCACGCGTGGGTTTTTGTCTAGCATTGACTGGATGCATGTTGCACAGTGCAATGGGAGTTCTTTAAGGATTAATTGAAGCGAGACTATAATATTAAGTGAAAGACAGACAACTATATTAAAATATATCAGCTATTTTGCGTTTAATGATTCAAATTCTGCACACCTCTGAGCCATCCAACGAAGCCTCCAAAGCGGAGCACCTCTTGCAATCTCTGCGCAAAACCTTCAGTCGAGTCTGAAAACATTCTTCCTTCACAGTTCGTATCTTGATACCTCTTCTCCCTCTTACCTGTCTCTCCGCTTCAACTATGAACACCATCCACCGTATAGTCGTCTGATTATTTAGGCTACTTGCCTAACCCTTGGAACTAGTAGACCTGGAACTGAACAGAGTCTTAACTGTCTGCCAATTTTGATTCGACTGAACGCCTTTTGGCTGAGTGTGAATAATCAGGTTTCAACGATACAACTCACCGCGAATACGACTTGATGTCGGATTTTAAGTAGTATAGCCTAATTCTTGATTGCTTCAAAGTACGAGCTATAAATTACATAGGTTAACTATGAAGAGCATACCAATGGAATGAGTTCTGCAGTAAGAACAAAACAGCATGATCATCCATTTAAGCTGTTTTACTAGAAGAGTTGATGCAATTCCAAGTTAAATTGGACGCGCTAATTCCAGATTCGTGATTTAGATACTGAATTCATTCCATTGGCTTTATTTCATTAATTAGAATTACGTTTTTAATTACTCGATTCTTTGAAAACCAACTATTTGTCTTGTTTCTTTCATAGTGATGATAGGGTAAGAGAATTTCTCAAACAATAACACATAATACATGGAGAGCCTCTGAATCTTTGAGTGGCGCTATACAAATGTTCAATTCCAAATACAATTACAATTACAATAATAATAACTCAGTCAATGATGAAGCACATAATATTCCTCAGTTTAGGCAATGAATAAAGTCCATTACCATGGCATAAATGCCTTTTAGTGCGCCACAGGGTTCCTACTCTCCGTTCCATCTGTTGCATAAGACTGTTCTCTTCCGCCTGGCCTGGGTCTGGAGCGCCTCTGAGTAGAGATCTTGAGGGGCGCTATATAAATTCCGATTGACTGACTGACTTATTGAATGACTTATTGAATGACTGATTGATTGATTGATTTGTTGATTGATTGATTGATTGATTGATTGATTGATTGATTGATTGATTGATTGATTGATTGATTGATTGATTGATTGATCATATACAGTTCACACAGTTACTATCAAAACAAAGAACTTCACGACCCGTTAAACAATAAGACCCTTACCATTCCTACCTTTGGTGCAGTTTCCCACGTCTCCTTTCCACTGGTTATCGGTGCAAGTAAGTATGTAGGTTTGCCCGGTCGAGATGCATCTGATGATCGTCGTCTCTCCGTAGCGTTTCACTAAGGCATTCGTCATGCTACTCATGTCCGCACATCCAAAGACTATAAAAAAATCAACGACGAATCACATACTACTTATATGGTGCTTTGGTTGAGACTTTTCAATACCTTTATGTATCACGGACAATGAGCTTTTGTTGAGCCTATAATATATTGCTACATATTATGGAGCCAGGATACGAAAAACATGGTAGCACACAATGCGGAGATATATATAGGCGTCTCAGCTGTCTGACATTCGGAAAATTGACCGGGTGTTTTATTGGATTTTGATGCACCTTCATATTGTAGATGCCTTGTATATTAGGCGCCGGAGCCACAATGGTTACTAGTTTTAATGACAATGGTGATTGGTAGGCCTAGCATAAAAAGCTTAGAATATTGTGTTGGTCTTTTCTTGCTTATTTTCATCTGCCTCGTGCATTTAATTAAATGCGATATATGAATGGTGTATATACATGTATAAGTGATTTACATGCATACATACATACATACATACTTTATATTTTTTTAATCTAAAGATTTATATAGCGCCTCTCTCAGAATAACTATTCAGAAGCGCATATACATACATACATACATACATACATACATACATACATACATACATACATACATACATACATACATGCATGCATACATACATACATACATACATACATACATACATACATACATACATACATACATACATACATACATACATACATACATACATACATACATACATACATACATACATACATACATACATACATACATACATACATACATATATACATACATACATGCAAGCATGCATACGCGGATGATGGAGGACAGGTTGGAATAGGTTTCCTAACAACCTGCGACGAGAACTCCTCATCCGCTCTTTGCCTCTTTTCCACAAGCCCTTCAAGACCATTGTGTTCAATCGTGGTTTCATTGTGTTAGGTCTGTATGGCTTCTGACGAGTCTTTCTTGAAGTGGCGCTATATAAATTGGAAATTGCAATCACACATACAATTACAATACATATATGCATGGATGCATGCATGCCTACATACATCTATACATGCACACACACACACACACACCTGTATGGTCTATAGTTTTACTCTCTTCCCATAGCATAGAGTTGTCCGTTTTTTGCAAACACCTGTACCGCCATATTGGAGCCTGCGAGTGCAAAGTATAGTATGAGCTGTTTACCTTGATACCTGAGAAGAATTGGAGTCACCGGTGCTGCATCGTTTGTGCCCTGGGTGACAGGTGACTGGGTCAGATGGACCTGAACGTTGCCCCCATGCGACGTATAGACGAGTTGTTCTCTCGAAGCACCCGTGCATCCAGGCAGCTGAACAGTCAGGTTACTTTCTCGAACGACGATCGTCCAGGGACAGCCATGCGTTCCCGTTCCCGCGGCCGGGACCGACTTGGTATCGGGAGGCGAGCCGCTCGCCCCTGCGGTATGTGATGCCATGGAGAACCCGTACAGGGTGAGGTTCACCTTGTGACCCGACTGGGCCTCGATCATCCACGGACAGTTGACGGACCCTACTCCCGTCTCAGACGATGTTATGCTGGCCAGGAATCCAGTATCCGGCGGAAGGGGTTGACCACCGAACAGGGCGCACGCCTGGAGACTTCCAGATTTAACTAAAGCACAAAAGCAATGGATTGTTGGTAATTATGTTAATTAGCATCGCTGAGTAAACTCGTTCGCTTGACCTGGTTTTCGTCTTAGATTCTGAAAAAGTCCGTGGTCACAATTGCAAGTAATCTATCGTTTTACGTTCTAAATTATTCGTCCATTGTAGCATTAGTATTACTTTTCGTCAATCCAGCTTCTATTTAGCAAGAATTCTTTTCGTCAATCCAACGTGTATTCGATCAAAGCTGAAACCCATATACAATGGCGAATAATTTAGAACGCTCAAACGATAGATTACCCAATTGCACTGTTTTCTTTCAGAGTCACCTTTTTTTGTCACAGAAAATGAGTGAACATATCGAAAGCAATTCAACTCACTTTGGAATAAATAAAGTGGACTATTAGATTAATAAAATATTAATAATATTGGAATTATATTAGAATAAATTCAAAGGCAGATAGATCTTAGGGGCGAGCGGGTCTTGAGGAGAGGCAAAGAAGACAGGTGTTTTCCGGGCGAAGGACTAAAAATGGGGTGTATTGAAGAAGGATAATAGCGATGTTTTAATTGTCGAAATTTAACTTAGGCTTGGCCACGGGGTCCAGGGTCTGTGCCTTACTCCAGGCACAGAAGACCGTAGCTACGATGGTATACGTGGTAATGTTTCTGCGTGTCTACAGCGAAAAGTATTCTCAGTAGGAGAGCTGCAAACCTAACGCCGCTACTGCTCGCACTTTGGCAGTGCCAGTCCCAAGTCGGGATGAAGAAGGAGGGCGACGCTAACGATCTTTATTATCACACAGTGTTGTTAAACAGAAACTACTACTACTCAAGCTGCAACCTTGATGAGGTAGAGAGTTCCAAATGGTAGGACCAGCTACTATGAGAGAGCGCCAGGTCAAAGACGATACGTGGTGGTGGTAGACTGGTAGTCCTGCTTAATGACGCTGTAGCATAGCAGAAATAATTGGCGTTGCCCGCCTTCTTTATCCTGACGTTGGACTGGCACCAACCGAGAACGAAAGTGGCGGGTGTTCGAACGAAACGTGCGTCAGAAAGTTTACACATGGGGCCGTCCATAAATGACGTCACGCACCTAGGGGGGGGGGGGGTCGGAAATTTGTGACGATGTGTGACGTGGGGGAGGGGGGTCAGCCAAGTGTGACGTCACATCACGTCTGTGTAATTAAATTTAACAATTAACAACAATTTAATCTTAAAATAACAGCTCTAATTTTGAGTATTAAAATTTTCATAATTTTTGATTATTTTAATGTATACGGGCACCATTATTAATAATTTTCTAATTATTTAAATATTTGTCACCATAAGATTTTTAAATACTTATTACAATGACAATAAATGGGCATTGAAACATGTTTTATTATCATGTGAAAGTTTCGTTTTAGGGGGGTCAGAGCTTTGTGACGTCATTTTTCAGGGGGTGTGACTTTTTGTGACGAAGTGTGACGAGGGGAGGGGGTCAAAAATCGGCCAAAATAGCGTGACGTCATTTATGGACGGCCCCATACAGACACACACCAAACGACACACCAACACACACACACACCTACGGATGCTTACACAAGCACAGAGCGAAACGTATACGCCTACAATCAGCCTATAGAAAATCTTGACATGCGTGCACTGATAGTGGCAGGGCTTGTCAAGGGTCTGCTATTCATCGTCCATCTCTCTCTGAGTATTTGCGCACAACAGGACTTTCGACTGACAAGTGTCATAAAGCCGTGATTGCCTCTAGACATGTACTGTATATATAGGGACACGCGGCGTGTAAACAAGAAGGCCGACATGGCGACCGGTCGCTTAATACACTTCACAGTGCAAATACGCTTCTGTTTTCCAATCCATCGATGGTAACAATAAACGTTTAATTATACCCGGCTTTGTTTATTGTATTATATTGGCCTACCTGTTACTCGGATGAACATGTCATAAGAAATTGGTGTCCTGACCCAGATTTGGTTTGGATGATTATTGTTTTGCTGTTTTGGAAATAACCTCCAATTGCACCGTATGAAGATAATTATAGCCATGATGGCGATTATATGCCAATGGAACAGCCTTCAAATTCAACACTCATTGTTGAACTCCAGATCTCTCTCTCTCTCTCTCTCTCTCTCTCTCTCTCTCTCTCTCTCTCAGATCTCTCTCTCTCTCTCTCTCTCTCTCTCTCTCTCTCTCTCAGTCTTTGTCGCTCTGTCTCTTCCCGTCCTGCCTGTATGTTGTATGTCTCTCTCTCTCTCTCTCTCTCTCTCTCTCTCTCTCTCTCTCTCTCTCTCTCTCGCTCTCTCTCTCTCGCTCTCGCTCTCTGGTGGCGCACTCAGTGAAGTGAAGCCGTGCCCACGATTCGGCCCCACTCTGTTCTGTCCTGTGCCTTCCACCAAGTTGTATATAACTATATATAGATGCCGAAATTTAGATTGAAGTATAGGCCTATTTCTCTTCGGTTCTAGTCCAAGTAGTCCTAGGTCAACCACGTGGTCTTCTCAAATCTTTAACTCTCAGGGAGTTGGTCGTTGTGGCCCACAGGGTTCTCCGGTGGTTTTCATATTCTCCTGAGCGCCAACAACATCCCCGAAGAAGCACAGTCTGCGCCTTCGGAAAGTGGCAGAGACCGGAACCATCGCTGTTCATCGTCCTGGTCGCGAGGTTGCTCGCATGGTACGAGTATGGAATCCGGAAGATTCTCCTAATGCACCGCATGTCCAGGTTTTCGATTTCTGCCTACTTCAACCGTCTAATCAGATCCGGTCTAACGATATAGCCTAGTCCCGTCGACTACTCCCAATCAGTGGCGTAGCAAGGTTTTGGGGGCCCTTGTGCAGAGCTTCGGTGGTGGGCCCCTCCCCCTTGAACCCCCGTTCGATTTCAAAAAAAAACGCTGTGCAAAAAGCGCTGTAGCATACAGCATAAATAAGGTAAGATAATCAAATTGGACAAGTCACAAGTGTCAAGTTTACGACATTTAAGGTTCCACGTACACGGATCGTTATAGCCCGAGATTTTTATATCTCTGAAATAAGCTACTTTCGGGATGCGAACCGCAATCCGCACGCTCTCTTGCACAGAGGAGCATGAGACGCAGCCTACGTTCTTAATTTCTTACCGATGTAGCTAACTGGGCTTGGTTAAGTTGATTTTATTACACTCTGAAAGTAAAGCCCCTCTGACGGTCTGACCGCTGGGGGCCCTTGTGCCGCCGCGGGCCCTTGTGCTTTGCACAACCTGCACAACCCATTGCTACGCCACTGCTCCCAATAGATGGCATCATGGCAGTCGATCGGGCTTCGAAATGTCGACTAAGTTCTCAGCCCGATTTGTAATGCAGTGTTGACTCGAGAGAAGACACACATGGTCTTTGACTTCCGCATGTATAATTAATGAAAATAGCAGTTTAATGACAACAGTAGATCGGTTTAATGAAAGTGCAGCAGTTCAGTCTTGTGACCAGCCAACAGGAACGCCTGAGAACCCAATAAGGTCGTTACGCGAAGTACAGGTTATGCGTTGATCCGGTGCGATATTTATTGGAATGATGGCTTCTGCAAAGAGCAGAGATGATCGGCTGACTTAAATGAACATTGTTTGAACTCTTAAGCAGATTTTGAACTTGATTCTTTCTAGAAGAATCTTGCAAATACACAGCCACTGTAATGGTTCAGTATGAGGGTTATTCTTTTATATTTAGGATTCCTATAAGTAATGGCTTCGGTCAGTGAATTTTTAAACCATTTGTAGTTTCTCCCAATGTCTTTCTCTACGCATGACTCCAATGAACTAATCGAACTAGCAGTAAGCTTAGTTCAGTTCAGATATGGGTAACTAATCGATTAGCAGTTTAACTAATCGATTAGCTAGTCAATTAGATGATCAATTAGACAAGCAGCTAATTCTAATTCTAATCGATTAGAAATTTAACTAATCGTGCCATCTCTGGTTCAGTTGGCTAAAAACCATGATAACTGCAGGCAGTTCGACGCCCGTGAGACTTGATTCACGAATATATCGTATGTGTTCTATGCAATTGGCTCGAACATGGTCTGAAAATGACACACTGAGTCAGGTATTACGACCAGGCTGTGCACATTTATTACAATCAACAGTCAATCCATCAAACTGAGCAGACAGGAGCTAAATAACATTCATTACGTGGTTCATCCACGCGAGCACAATAAGTGCATTGAGCGCATAAACGAGCAATTAGCATACTTTGTATACAAAAATAATTGCCAGATCATTTAATATGCGGGATGCATGTTGTGGCTTGCAACAGTTGAAAGAAGATTCCAGTGGAAATGATTAATTACTTGGGAAACTGCGATCTCTCTAATGGGACGTTAAAATTGCACCCTGCTGGGGCAATATAGACAAATTTATTTATTTATTTATTTACAAGTTTATTGCCGTTGCACTTGCTTGTGGTTTGCCTAATTGCGCGTTACATAGCGGTAATTAACTATGATATCCTATAGTGATCTTGTCTATTCATCTTACCTGTCATCTGTCAAACCGTGGCTGAGCTGTACGTGTATGTGAGAGCTCACCCGGAGGTAACTTTCTATTTACAGCTGAACCTTTGTTATTAGTTAGCCCTAGCACCACTTCAGCTAGTGTAGACGGCACTTTTCTTAGAGTCACTCAGCAACTTCAAGGCCAAGCTCGGGCAGATGGGGGTATTAAGACATGTACACTATAGTGGTGATTCTCACACAGATTTTAGTCTTCTGAACCACTGTAAACCCTGTTTTGCTATGTTATCAATCAATCAATTCGCTTTATTGAAGCCACTGAGTAGCGAAACAGAGTTTATGCTATATTATGTTAACTGTTCTAAAAGTCGCTACATTACTTGTCTCAAGATATACCTGCTGCTTCAGCTAGAGGTGCCTACCTGTGACGCACGTGTAGGATGCTTCCAGGTAGGGCATGAGTTCCTTGGGGCATGGGTGGATGTTGTGAAGAGTAGCATCTGGTATCTGGAGCACACAGCTGCGGCGACCCGAACAGAGCTGGTCCAGCAGAGGCAGGACGACGGCCGAGCATCCATTGCTGCCGTGGTCCTCTCTCATGCAGCGCCCGAAACGCATTCGACCGTAACGAGCCGCCTGCATCAGTATCACTTGGTCGGTACTGCACGAGGCGTTGAAGAATTCCCACTGGCAGTACTCCTCCAGAGCTACACAGAGTAATGTAACCCAGTGTAATGTAATTGTATGATTCAATGTTATATATACTGTCAGCCTATGCAAAGTGATGAGTATTTGTTAAAAGAAATTGCTGTGGTCATGCATGCGCTTCAGCCAAATGACCCTTTAACCTCATGACTGCTTCAGAGGAGATTTTGAAAAGGATTTTGAGCTATGGTGGCGCGCCTATACCATTCCATATGTTAACATACATGCATGCATGCATACATGTGATCATACATACATACGTACCTACATGCATACATGCTTATTTACTTACATACATTCACACATCGATGCAAATTTATACATACATACGTACATGCATCTGCGCCTCTGAGTAGATCTCTTGAAGAGGAGCTTTATAAATTCTCAGAATGAATGAATGCATACATGCATACATACATATACACTCATGCATATATACATGCATACATATATACACGGTCGTAAGTACGTACGTACATGCGTATAGCCATATAGTGCCATAAATTGAGCACTGGGCTTCTTCTAGGAATCCCTTAAACATTCACGCATGGCATTCATAAAGTACGTATCTAGATTTGTAAACTTGTTTCTTTAATTTGTTTTCATCTACACATATATACACGAACACATAGCCATGTCTGCATTCATACTGTATACATACATTTGTGAGTTGCTTGAGGGTCTATAATAAGTGAATCGGTGTTTTCTTTATGAGATGTGTATGCCTATGGTGCGCCGTGTATACTTTATTGGCTGGTTTCAAGTGACATCGATGGTCGATGGGCTTCGAACCCATTCAATTCTTGTATTTAGACGAATTGCTGCACACCAATCAATTTCGGATCCATTGACCTTCTTCCCGCACAAGCGCTTCATCGACCGCCCGACCGCCCGACCGCCCGACCGCCGGCGTCCCCCTACAATCCCGCGGATATTTGTAGATCAAACGGACCGAGAAATGCCAGCTAACTGCCCTTTACGAGATGGACCGCACAACATCTCTTAGCAATAACAAAATGGTCAATAACGATGATACAATTAATATTTTATTTCATGGACGGCTGTAAGTACATGGCGTGGGCTGGTTGCGTACTGATAACACAGGAATCAGTTCATCGTAATAGGTCACTATGCGCCATCAGAATAAAACAGAGTTAACCATTACTTAATGTTTGCCTCGTGGCTTGGACTTATTAGCTGATTCATTAGGTTTACTGCACACCCGTATAAGATCGGCTACTTATTAGTATCGTGTGATGTAGAATTGTAGATGATTAGGAATAATATAAATAATTATTAGGATAGTGAAATATCGTGTAGGCCTACACGCAATATTGGAAATACTGTTTACATGTTCGGTAAATAGGTTAACGTGATAAGTTTAAATTTGGTCCAGAAAATGTGGTTAGCACTTCAAATAAAACAGATGAGTTAGGAATATATGCAACAGATCAATAAATAAATACTAAATTACTAAATTAAATACTATTTACATGTCTAATGAATTAAATTGAAAGTTGGTTAATAAGTTTTCAACGCGGCATAATAAATAGATAAAATTAAATGATGTTATAACTTATGAGACTTTTATTTGTAAATGTCGTTGTGTGTGTTTTAGACACATCAGGATATTCTTCAGAAGTTCAGAACCCCGTTTTCAAAAATGTCAATGAACGACTGGTTAGAATGAAAGCTTTCTGTAGCAGGAATCAATCAACAGATCCTCAATTGAGAGTAGCTCAGCTCAAAGCATGTTTGTCCGTCATGACCTTATTTAACTGATGAACAATAAATACATGTTTCAAAGCACATAATATTGCATAAACTATTAACACCTTCTTTTCCCCAGCTGCTCTTTCCGGCCGCCATTTGCCTATTCCCTGCATTCGCGTTGTATAGTAAATAGTATAGGGCCTATATTTTACAGATCTTGCTGAAACTTAGACTAGGCTACATATTTATTATTAAAAATGATTATGAATATATATTTTATATACTATAATTATATTCGCTTTTGTTAATGCGAATCGTTGGTAGTCTACGTGGAATCTGAGTTAATTTAATTAACGCCAATGGGTCATCGTTATTCGATGGACACGTCATGTAAGACATCGATACTTGAGGCAATTGGACGATGAAGGTTCGTGCAATCGTGCGCTTAAGCCCGAAGACTGTGACCGAAACCAGTGAATGCCCTCTGGTCACATTTCGCACGAACGTAATCGATAGCATATACTCAGACGTATACCCACGCAGACCGGCAGACATAGAGGCAGAGTGAGCGCCATGGACAGATTAGCTGAACGTGAAACCGACGATAGGGACTGGATGGGAATTAGGCAATTATCTCTAATCGACACGTGACCAGATCATACATGCGTTTATACATAAATGCGCGCTCTCTCTCTGTCTCTCTCTTTCTCTGTCTCTCTCTCTCTGTCTCTCTCTCTCTGTCTCTCTCTCTCTCTCTCTCTGTCTCTCTCTCCCTCTGTCTCTCTCTGTCTGTGTCTCTCTCTCTGTCTTTCTCTCTCTCTCTCTCTCTCTCTCTCTCTCTCTCTCTCTCTCTCTCTCTCCCTCTCTCTGTCTCTCTCTGTCTCTCTCTGTCTCTCTGTCTCTCTCTCTGTCTCACTCTCTGTCTGCAGCAGTCTCTCCCTCTGTCTCCCTCTGTCTCTCTCTGTCAGTGTCTCTCTGTTTCTGTCTGTCTGTCTCTGTCTGTCTGTCTGTCGCTTCTGTTTGATACGAGAGTTTTATTAACTCTATCTCAATCAATATATCAATTAGAATCGAGAAAGACGTCCGCAGCAAAGTTGAAATCACTGACAGAAGAAACTTATGTTCATAGTTAAACGCTGCTGAACAGCGTATAAACGAAACTCCGCCACTGTTCACTTTCTGACAGTGCCAGTCCCAAGCCTGGATGAAGGAGGAGGGCGACGCTAATGATCTTTGTTATCACACAGTGTCGTTAAACTGAAACTACTACGATAGCGTATAAACGATTGCTCACAAAATTCTAGAATTCAGCGTTTGACGTCCACACAAACGCACGTCTTCCTTCGTTTATGACATGTTGGGTATCGACTGGATGTTTCCATCGGATGAATATTGTGAACTTCAAAATATCGATTGAAGCACGTTTATCAAAATAAGAGATAAGTTTATCATGATAACATAAGTTCTCTGAATTGGTCACAGCCGACAGCAAGAAATTTTCTACAAACGCAGTATCTTCTTAATTCATCTGTAGGACGATGTGTTTTAAATATATACACAGTGATGGGTAAAAATGTCTAATTTTCAAAAGTATTTTCAAAATAAAAATAATAGGTACTTTTCAAAAGTGTTTTGAAAATACTTTTACAAAATACGGTTTTAAAAGTATTTTGAAATACAAAATAAAATAGTATTTTGAAAATACTTTTCAAAAATAATTTGCCTTTGCGAAATCAACATTTTCTACTTAGGTATTGCTACTCACTATACGGTGTACCGTTACATCACATTAGTGTGCGTGACAATGATGTGTAATTACTAATGACTTGAAGCATTGATATAATTTTAATTGCATTAGTAACTTCTATTGTGCCGGTGTCTAATGCACGAGGGTTTCTACAATATGTGGCACTTTTGTCTCGGGTTTTCAAGAAAAAAATCAATAATGATTGTTTGTACTTTTCAAAGTGCTAATCTATTCATATTAATAATATTAAGATGTGTGATAGGCAGCAATGCACATAATTCAATATTTCTGTTAAAAACTGAGAAAATGTGTTTTTTCAAAATTCATCATGCAGTTGACCAGCGTCACTGAGTTCGCGTCACACATTTTAAGAGTCTTCAGGCACAAATGAGAAATATATATTCTGTCACTGTAAGCTGAAGGTACACTTTCGCAGCATACTGACAATGGAGGTATAATTGCACGACAAAAAAACAGCAAAATGGTCCTAAATGGGAGAAGTAATCAGGAAGGATAAAACACATGAAGAAATGAATGAGATCATCACCAGAAACATTATCATTATCAAAGTTCAACTCGTTATTCCTGCAGCAATGTTCCTAGTCCCGTGGTGTATAATGTAAAGAACCCTGATATACTGTATATCCTGATACAATAAACTCACAAGTAAATGGCCAGAAAATTATTAATTAAGCATTTTAACATTAAAATAATAATTTTGGGAGAAGTTTTGTAAAATATATTTCTGAAAAGCACTTTAAAAAAAAGTATTTTGGAAAAGTTTTTGAATTCTCCAATATACTTTTAAACTATTTTGAAAATACTTTTACAAAATACTTTACAAAAGTATTTTGAAAATACAAAATAAAATAGTATTTTCTATTTTGAAAATAGAAAAGTATTTTCAAAATAGAATTGTGCCCTTCACTGTATATACATTACGTATAAGGATTTCATATCTGATATATAATATACACATAATGAGATGAGATATGCGATATGATATGAGATATGAGATGAGGTATGAAATCAGTTTAGACGAGATTAAATTAAATTGCATTGTTTTATCCAAACAGCTTCATTAGATGTATGGAATGCAGTAGAGCCCCTCGAAATGCTGGCATGATGCAATGGTGCAGAGAGCCAATGTATACGTATGTACGTAATGCCAAGCTCTAATAAATAATAGAATGTTTTTCTGGCCAAACGATCCGATTTTTTCGTCTCTCTCTGTCTGTTTTCGAGATAAATGTTTATTCTGTTCTTGTCTGCTGCATTCTAGTGGAGCGAACACGATATTGCCCAGACGAAGATGAGCTCGAGACATTATTATGTCTCTCATATAATCTCTGCTATTTAGATAATGAGCGATTTTCAATTCCGGCGAAAATCTCCGTCTTATCTTCACGTCTGATTGCAGAGATGAATGATGATGTGGACGACGACCGCTGCGATCCAGTGATTTGAACGAATCCAGTCGAGCGTGCACACTTGCATCCAGATATAAGTATATATATGGGTGTGTGCTGAATCTTCCCATCATCCTTTTCATCATCGTTCTTCAGCCCATCATAATTCATCTCCTCTTCCTTCATCTATTGTTCATCCTTCTTCTCCTCCTCATCCACATCTTTTTCATCATCCACTTCATCTTTAAGCTCTTCTTCCTCTCTCTGATAATCCTCCTCATTTTTCTGCTCCTCTACACTTTTCTCCCCACTCTTTTTACTCTCTTTTGTTTTTCTCCATTTCTTACATCTTCTTCTTCCTTCCTCTCCCTTTTTTATTTCTCTCTTTCCTGCTCCTACATTCCTTTCCTACTATTCTTTCAATCAATCAATCAATCATGCTTATTCACAACACAAGCTGACAGGTCGTTCCCTCTTTTTCTTCCTGTCAATCCTCAATATCCTCCTCCTCTACCTTCTGTTATTCCTCCTCTCTTTCCTTCTTTCTCCTCCTGCTCTGTTCTTCCTTCAATTCCTAAACCCTTCTTCTTTTCCTCCTCCAACCTCCTCATAATTCTCTTCCCCGGCATCATCATTCTGCATTCTTGTCCTCCGCTTCTTCCTCGCCTTCCTCTTTTCCTCCTGTTATTCCTCCTTTTCCTCCGCGCTCTTCAGAAGTAAGCCTGGCGTTATAACTCTTACAGGTTTCCAGTCGGGAAAGTATTCACTGGTGCAGAGACCACGATCGAAATTTATATTCTCAGCATTCAGTACCACGCATGAATGCACAGCGCTGCAAACAAAGCACAGCGGGCAACTGCACGTGACGACAGCAGGAACCAACAAACACAATATCTACTTATTCATCTATATGACTATGTGTTTAAATACATACCATTATGTATAAGGATTTCATATCTGATAATGATATACACATAATATGTGTATATATATTATATGTATGCGTGACCCATATATATATATCGAGCACCATATATTTACGAAATATTTAGTCTGATTTCTTTCTTTCTCTCGACTTGTATTGGCATATATATATATATATATATGTCCATATATGCATGTATATGTATAATATATGCATTTAAGTGATTGTTTGCGAAGCCTATATAAACAATCTTTTCGAAATTGCCTTATTGGACGCGTTTATAGGGCACGTGTAGGTGGTTTGCATTAACCATCGATCACGCTAGACCGATATTTACCTGTGATCTCTTTCTCTTTCTTACTCTACTGTCTTTCTTCCTTATTTTTCTCTTCTTCCTTCTTCTTGCTTTTGTTCTTCTTCCTGTTCTTTATTTTCTTCTTCCTGTCCCTTTTCGTCTTCCTGTATTTGTTTTTGTTCTTGTTCCTTCATTTCTTGTTTTGTTTCTCGTCTTCTTCCTCTTTACTTATTCCTCCCCCTCCTACTCCTCCTCTTCCTCTCCTCCTCCTCCTCCTCCTCCTCCTCATTTTTTCTCATCATATTCTTCTTTTCCTTTCTCTTCTTCCGCTTCTCTTCTTCTTCCTCCTTTATCCACTTCCTTCATCGACATCGTCATACTCCTACTCCTGCTGCTACTGATACTATTCCCACCACTACCACCATCACTGCAACTAATTGTTTAATGTTACTACTACTACTACTACTACCACTTCTACTACTACCACTACTACTACCACCACTACTACTACCTGTTCTAACCATCCCTTTCTTTTCTTCTTTTTAGAGCTGTGTTCCAAAATTAATTTATTCAGAAATTAATCATAGATGGACGCAGTGGAAATTGTGTTCTGGAGTCACAAGAGTACAAATCTCTTACAGTGTATACTAGGACAATAAATAGACATCAAGCAGAACAGAGAATTCTCGTACAGTTGAAATATTCCAACTTCCAAGCGACAACAAATTTACTGCATGATGAATAGACGGGTCTCACAGAAACCATTAGCCTTTAATCAATTTGTAACCGGACTTCCGGTATAATATTAATTGTTGCTTCTAGAAATAATTTAGGACCTATAGAAATTCAAAGCCTTTGGAAATAATCGCAAATGAACTAGCAAAGATGTAATCTATACGGCTAATTTTGAGAGTTAGTTGCCATTAGTCCGATATAATGAATAGGTTGGATCGACCCTACTACCTTGCAGTTCAGATGCAGGTTACAATTTTTTTGTGATGTATTGCACGACGTAATGTAATCGAATTGCCGTTCTGTATGCAGGGACGTAGATATAGCGTTGGGCTTGGGGCTTAAGCCCCCAAATAAAGCTGAAGCTCACTCTAAATAAATCAAGCCCATGGTCCCACTATAGACTCGTGCTACCGCACTCCCCATGCATGCTCACGGCTTAAAGTCACATAAACGAAAAGTCCTAGTTACGTCACTGTCTGTATGGTTACACAAATGAATATTAAGTAAGTAAGTAAGTATATTCTTTATTTATCCAACTGCATAACCGCACTTTGGTTTACATGAAATTATTTGTGTGTGTATATATGTGTCATTGTGTGTGAGTATGTATAATTGTATATGGGGCTATGAACTACATGACTAGCTTCCGTCTGTCAAAACCTACCACCTGCGCCCACACCCGAACAATCCCTCCGGCAGATGGCATGATGAGGAAAACTTTCATCGTTAGGATGATATTATACGAGACGCACGAACGTTGGAGACCTTCAAAGACTCTTTTGACAATCACCATCATCGTCGTCGTTGTCATCATCATCATAATCATCATCATCGTTAGTTCTTGACGCAATCCATGTGGGTACAAATAAATTAGAGCTGTTCCGATATCGCTTTTGCCGATTATGCCGATACCGCGTATTAAAATAGCCGATTATTAAATTGCCGATACCCTTTATGAGACCGAATGTTTCATTAGTTGTTTAGTCAAAATGTTCGGTTCCGAAACATAAACCAGTACTCTATCGTCACAACTATAAGGGTGGAACTTTAAATTAAATTGGGAAGTTGTTAACGATATGTTTTAATCCATAAATAATAAGGGACGTAAAATGATAGATGAAATCGTTAAAAAAACTTGGAATATGCAAAAATTCAAGTTAAATTATTAAAATATAACACAATTTTGACATCGGCACCGATTAACCGATTATTTCTGCCGATACCCGATTATGCCGATGGTTCTAATAATCGGCCCGATTACGCGTATGACCGTTTAATCGGTGCAGCTCTAAAATAAATATCTCTAGGCCTACTGGTTTTCATTCGTTTTTCTAATATAATGCTCTGGCCTCTGTTTAGTCCAAGTCTTGTAATGGCTTCGTTTAGGACTACAGTACTGTATTATCCATAATAGTTGTGGTCTTTCTTCATTTCGCTTGCTCACGAATGTCCTTGTGTGGTACCTGGTCAACTTGCAATAGCGCCGCTTGAACAAGCCATTGTTACAGTAGTCTTTGCTGAGTTCATCTAACAGAGTTGTCCTCATATCCAAAGATTTCGTATTTCTTTGTTTCTTTGCTCCATATTAGACCCTAAAACACGCTAGTTTAAATCAAACTCACTCGTAACATAAACTTTCCTTTTCAACCATGTTGCTATTCTCGGTATAATGTTCGCACTGTGCCTACTTTGCTCACTTATCCATTGTTCACCTTACGCATGCATAGCAACGCCGAAAAGTGTCGGAGACTGCCGGAAAGTGCTGAAAACTGCCGGAAAGTGTCGAAAGCAATAAGCGCGCTGAGTAGCCCTGCGCTGGCGCGGGTCAAAACGTATTCGCGGCATTCAGGACTTCAATTGACACTGCCAAAACACCGACAATGCCGGACATAATTCGTCCTCAAAAACTTAGGAAACTGCAAATGCGGAAAAGTATCTAGGCCTCACCTCTCTATGTTATAGTCCGACCACGGACAGGTACACACGGCCCCTATTATCTATGCACGTATGTGTGTGTGTGTGTGTTTGCGCGTGTGTGTGTGTACGTGTGCGTGCATGCATTCCATGCTTTGGTTCGATTTTCTTGATTACTGCGTGGCTATCGAGTTTTCTTAATAATCGTAATAATAATTTAATAATTATTACGATAATAACCTGTAATTGGTCTAGTTTTTCCAGCCATTTTATTTGAGCTCTTGGTCTATATTTTAATCCCGAAAGCAACAACATGAGATAATAATAATATGATGCAATGATGATGATGATGATGATGATGATGATGATGATGATGATGATGACGACGACGACGACGACGACGTGACGACGACGATCACGATGATGATGATAATGATGATGATGATGATGATGATGACGATGACGACGACGACGACGACGACGACGACGATGATGATGATGATGATGATGATGATGATGATGATAACAGCAATAATTCATGGAATGCACACACAGCTACCCTACAATCTGTTTCACGATGTGCTCGGCCGAGACCCGCATTCAGAGCATTTTCCTTTCGTGAGGCGATGCATTAATCACGCGCTGTTAATAGAACGTCGCGTTTTGAGCGGTAAAGAGACGATTTCTTCAAACCGCCTTCGATGGCTTTCGACGAAGACAGCGTTTGAAAGGGAAGACAAGGGCCGTGAAGAGCGGACGAAGCCATCGCCCCCAAGCACACCGAATGCCCCATTGAAGAGCCGACGCACAGATATGCAACACGCATTAGGTGGCTTCGTCTCTCCACAGTGGGCCTCAATAACAACAGAGGAACAAACCGCTTGGAACACGGCGTGTAATTCAATTTCATTGCATAAATGTCATCATCCATTCGCCGACACTTCTTGGCTTAACGGCGGAGACCCTTGGAAATATGGATCGGGTCGAGTCAGAACGTCCTCCGCGTCCTGTTTGCCCAGTCATGTTTCGAGTGGAGTGCAAACGCTACACCGTACCCGGTCCAGCAAGTGGCCACTCCGCCCGATACATGGCCAACGGTCGCTTAACGACCCCAATATACACCTATAGCGTATATTCCAGTGTGATTTTCGTTAACGATAACGATAACGAAAATGTTCGTTAACGAAAATAAAATGATTTCGTTAACGATAACTATAACTATAACTAAAAAATATCATTAACTATAACTATAACTATAACGAAAATAACACTAACGAAAATTCATCTTTATTTTCGTTAATACAAAAAATAAAAATAGGAAGTGCAATATGGACGATACGACATAAATGAGAATGAAAAATGCGAAATTTTTATTGTGAAATTTGTCAGTTACTTTGGAAACTCGTGTATTGATGAAGCTGAATGTACCCATGCTTCAAAGGTTTTCATAGCTCTGAGTAAATTGTGAAACAGCGTATTAACCCTCAGGCTACCAAGCTTTTTTTGTAACACGGACTACCAAGGGGGGTGGTTACCACCCCCTGGATTTCGGGTTTGGTTTCACATATCATATCTTGTAATACACCAATGGATTCAGCATTCAATTCTGCACAGAATGGTATATTTAGTTGTACATTATGTGAATGCACCTCGAAATTACATAATTTTTAACATCGGAACTGATAATTAGCGATATTTTATATTATTGCGTATATTTTTTACTTGTTAGATAAACAAATATACGATTATGTGCTTTGAAACTGATCTACGTATCCAAGATACACACATATACATCCCTACACATGTTTATATATGCATAAATATACATTCATACATATATTATCCATACATATATATTGGTTTACGTTGTGATGCTGCATACAGACATTTTCACACAGATTACGCGTATTATTATTTATTTTCATCACTTCCGGTTTTTAAAAGACAAACCTGTAAGTATGCAAATGAAGCTACATTCCCTCTAAAGAATGGTATATTTGTTTCTCTTCTGGGAAGAAAACTGAATACGCTACAGACAAAAAACTAAGGGGGAGTCCTTCCATTCAGCCATTTTTCACGCATATTACGGGTATTATTATTTATTTTGATCACTTCCGGTTTTCAAAAGACAAACATTTAAGTATGCAAATGAAGCCCCACATTCCCTCTATAGAATGGTATAATTTGTGTCTCTTAATATTAAATGACGGATAAGATATAGTCAAAATCTAGGGGGGGGGGTGGTATCCACCCCCCTGGTGCCTCGGGTATATTGGGTATAACTTTTGAATGGCGTGGACTACCACCATAATGTTTACCTCAAAATGTGCGCCAATGAATCTGCTACAGCTACCTAATTTTCAAAATTTTTATTCCACACGGGAAACATTTTTATGCATAAAAACCTAGGGGGGGTGGCAACCACCCCCCTTGGTAGCCTGAGGGTTAATACGCACAATTTTGCTTATAGACTTAATTATTGTAACTAAGTAGTAACTAAAATTAACTAAAATAAAAATCCATTAACTATAACTATAACTATAACTAAAAATAATACTAACTATAACTATAACTATAACTAAAATAAAAAATCATTAACTATAACTATAACTATAACTAAAATAAAACCTGTAAGGAAAATCACACTGGTATATTCCTTATCGCAACGCAGCTACATGAACAAGCGAGTGACGACGACAGAAGCAACAGCGGTAATTAATGACGTCGACGGAGGGCGTTGTCATGGCTACGACCATCTCGTCGTGTCGTCATAGGCCGAATATTTGCGATCGTCATAGAGGATGAGAACAATCGAATTCATCTAAAGGATGCGATGTATGCTAAATGGGTGGCAAACGATTTCGTGTCCATTATGTTTGGCTGATTCGGCTAATCTGCTGTTTATTCTGTCGAAGGCTAATTTACAACACTCGGATGACATATTCGACGCCGTTCAAACTGCGATCTCCGTCACAGCTGAATTGTTTCGTGACACAAGATTGCGTCCATCATACTTTGAGGAACATTTAGGCTTTGGAATGTCTTCTTGCTCCTCTCACTATGAGGAGCATTAAGACTTTGGGAAGCCTTGTTACTCGTCTTACTATGAGGAACATTTAGGCTTTGGAAAGCCTTCTTACCAATCTTTTAATATACTATGAGAAACTTTTAGACTTTAGGAAGAGACTTTTGGTCTAGATAGCTCTACATATCACTCAAAACATCGCGCTTGTGTATACAATTTCGTTATTTTAAAGCTAAATATCAAAGAGCGTATCCAGGGACAATTTGGTCTTGCATCCTGTCAATGGATTTAGGAGCATACCATTGAGTTCCACTCAAATTGGTTCCGGCGAGAGTTACCAGTTAAAAATTGAAAAAAACTTCCTGAGAAGCAATTAAAATCTGCTGTGCATGCAAATATGTCTGTCATTAAGCAGTAGTTTTTGATGACGGTGTGAGCTGGGAAGTAAAGGGCTTATCATAACTTCTATTCATGATATTGGGATTCTTCCACTGCTTGCTCTAAGAGCAGGTAATAGGCCTACACATCTTCAAAGTTTCACTATGAAATAATGACAGCCTTTACCCTCTGTAGGTGTCAATCGGAAAACCCTGGCTCTCAGCAAATCCGTGATTTTCTGGTTGCAATAAATCCGAGCTCGATGATGACGCAACTATTGTATGCAAACAATCTTTGCCATGTATGTACCCAGTTAGTGGCACTCGGAAGGCGAAGTGCGGCGAAAACGAGAGATCTGGTCATTGGCACAAGATGCGTAGAAACGCTTAGGGTTTAAAAGTCATCGATAAATTAGCTAACCCAAAGGAATCTGAAAACCAGTTCATAATAATTTGGATCGATTGGCATTCTGTGATTGTTTTGTGCTTTGTGAATAGAAGTCTCACGAATTTTCTAAGTAAAGATATCGACAATAAGCATATTTTTACATTCAGTCAATTATTTTATGCGTTGTCATGACAACTGAATGAACTGATAGAAAAAGATGACGCTTCAACAAAGCATGTGTGACGGAAATGGCAAACATTCGGACCACGCGGTTATTCTTAAACTGTTACGGTTGACCATTCTGCTCTCTGTAGGTCTATTTAGGGAGACAATTAAGTAAGTAAGTAAGTATATCCTTTATTGTACCAATTCCATAACTGTACTTTGATTTACATAGTTCTATTTGTTGACGGAAGAGGGCTCAAGTGTTTAATAATATGATCTGTTAGGCCTAATGATAAATTTTTCTTCTGCAAGCTACAAAAGAAACGCTGCTCTCCAGATTAGGCGTCGAAAGTAATGGTTAATAAAACGACGAAAGAAATGTCGCGTATACATCACACTAAGCCGTATACTTTATATGTCTGTCGTGAGAGGGAACACTGTCAGTTGATTGCAAGTTTCTACTGAGATCGTAAGCCTACTAAAAAACCTTATGAAGGTTTAACAGTCAGTCGATTATGAGTTTCTACGGAGGTCAGTAATATATAAAACCTTATAAGGTGTCTCACGTATAAGCTCCTGGACTGACTGAGCACTGTAGGTTACTGCAGCTAATGCAATTTATTTCTTACTTACCTGTATGTTGACAGCTTAGTCGCGCTCAAAATCAATGGAGCTTGACGCTCAGATGTGAGCACATAGCGGTGTGCTGGCTATAGTTAAGTGTGCATGCTGAAGGTGAAGTTTGACGAGTCTTTGACAGTTGACAGGCAGGTGCTGTTTGTTGGTTGGTCTGAAGTGCACTTAACATATTTTGTAGGCCTACTTGGTTTTGCATTTGGCTTGCTAAGAACAAAAACTACCAAGATAAGCTCTTCGACAGAGTCTAAGAATGCCACCAAGGGCTGTTTCCAGTGAAAAGAACTGAATCTCTTTCGTTTAACAATCGAAAGTTAACTGAAAGGCTATGGTATACCAACGCTAGCGTAAGGGAGTGACCTAGAGAATGCAAAAACATCAACGAAGTGGGCAAAGTGACAAGAGCAGAAGGTATCTTCAGAGCTTGAGATTGGCAAAGGTTGCTTCCATGTTTTGAAACCATAAAGCCACCTTGTTATGTTGAACTCTGAGAATCAGTATAATGACAAAATCTCCTAGCATATGACGAGTCAAATCGCAGACTATGTAGGGTTGTAGGCCCGTGGCAAAAATAACCCAAATGTCTATTCGATTGACTGGGACTGATAACTTATCAAACCACGGTTATAAATAAAGCAGCTCATAGTTGCTTAGATCCCTTATGGTTCACTAATGAGGCTAGAAGAAAGAGATCCCTTTGCGGCTGCAGCTAAACTCGGAATATTTTATCGTTGCGTTTGATTGTACTATATAAGAGATGGACTGCTGCTTGGTCGATTGCAACGATTCTAACTTATCGCCACTCGTCCATACGGTCGTTGTCTCCGCTTATCGAAGACTAGCTTTGTTCCGCCAAATCCTTTTGCTCCATTTGTGCATTAGTCGTCAAATAACATCAGAATTCCGTGACGGTCTTTGCAGCCATTGTCGGCGCAGGGACGGCTTCCCGGTGACTGGCGTCTCGTTCTCACGGGGACAATTGAACCCGTCTGCCACGGCACGTACGGCGTAGCACAAACGACGGCGTATCTCATTAACATTACATCGATACACCAAAGAAAAATTAATTATTAACCCCGAGCGAAGACAAACAGACGGGCACGTTTTGCTTCAGATGTGTTTAGTTTGCGGGAAATCAGCACAGCTCTCAGACCTCCTCTTCGATTTCTCGTGCTCGGTCGTCGCCTGTTTGCGGAAAGTGACGTAGCTATACGCGGGAAAGGCGTCGAACGATTCGTAAAGACTGGCACGGTTTCGTATCTGTGTGTATCTTATCGATCTCTTTTGTATCTTGCAAAGACTGGAGCGTGAGACAAAGTCCAGAACCAAGAATTGGAAATGCGATTTAGTCAGCACATTATGCAGAGCACACATACGCTCGTTGTTGAAGTCGACTGCGTTTCTAACATATACATGTATAGCCTAACATATATAATACTTAATTTATAATATACTATATAATTATAATATATATATGTGTGTGTGTGCATGTGTATACGTGTGTGCATGTTTGTGTATGTGTGTGTGTCTTTGTGTGTGTGTCTTTGCGTGTGTGTCTTTGCGTGTGTTTGTATGTGTGTGTGTGTCTTTGTGTGTGTGTCTTTGCGTTTGTGTATGTGTGTGTGTCTTTGCGTGTGTGTGTAGGGTGTGCTCCGTTGCATTTGCGGTCTCCTTTTCTGTAGTATTGCTATTGTGTAGAGGTTCACTGGCTGCGTATAGAGAAACGTCGTTCTCTTTCTTTATTGTGTTTCGCTGTTGCCTGTGTTTCTAATGAGTACGCTCCTCAGCGCTTTCTTTGGTCGTTGCATTCACAGAGCATTGCGCTGGATAATGCACTTTCCATGCAGTGACGTGTACGGACTGCAAAACAGCATGGTTGCCAGAAGCTCTTTGTGTTGCAGGCAGTTTACATGCTTATCTACACAAAACTATACTAATGACTGCCGCAAGCCTATTACCATTACAGCTATTATTTGCCACTTTTGAGCAGCTATTATACGTAGTCATCACACAGAAAATTTAAAATGCAATAATGATAATCGCAGGAAGATAAGTTAGGTCGGTAGTTTGTATCTTTGTTGATTCTTTAGTTAGTCGGCTATTTTAGTTAGTCGGCTATTTTAGTTAGTCGGTTATTTTAGTTAGTCGGTCGGCTATTTTAGTTAGTCGGCTATTTTAGTTAGTCGGCTATTTTAGTTAGTCGGCTATTTTAGTTAGTCGGCTATTTTTTAGTTAGTCGCGTCTTTCCAAATTGAAGTCCCACCTCCAGTGGCGTACGGAGCTCAAATGCCGCCCGGGGCTACGGCCCAAAATGCCTCTTTATTACTTCCGCCAAAATTCTGATGACCTTTTTTTTGCTTTCCCCTCTTTTAAAAAAAACAGATTCCTCTCCTCCCCGTGCAAGACTCATGCTATAATTGTCAGAAGCCGCCCTGTCCTGCGCCCGGGGGCCGCCCCCGCCCCTCATTACGCCACTGTATGCTATTTATTGGATTATTTTTCTTCCTTTCCTTCCTTCTTTGTCTACTTTTATTACTTTCTCTTATACTTTTTCTATTTTTTCTGCATTCACTCCTTTTATTTTTCTTCAACCCTATTTTGCCGCCCCTGCTCAAGTTCCGCCCGGGGCGACTCGCCCCCTGCCCCCAGGGCCCGATTAAGACTTTCGCGGGCCCTAAGCCAAGGGCCGTGTTAAGACATCTGGGGGCCCTAACCGGAAAGCCATGCAAACATTTTTTTCAGATTTTGAAGAAAAACCATTTTTGTTTCTTACTTTGAAAGATGTCTAATGACCTTTTGTTGCTTTTCCGTCTTTTTTCAGAAGAATATTGTCAAATAGGACCTTTGTACCATCTGATTTTATATTTCCTGACAGTTGGGGCACTCAAAACGTTGTGGGGCCCTAAGCCATGGCTTATTTCGCTTATAGGTTAATCCGGCTCTGCCTGCCCCCGTACGGTACGCCACTGCTCACCTCTTCAAGAATTTCTGCCCTAATCTGTCCATTAGACCTCCACTTTCCAAGCGTACTCATCCTCAACGAAACTCGCCTGAACAACTTCTCTGCCTCCTCTATCTTTTTTCTCTGGCAACCGGACTCGGACCTGAGCGGTTTAAACCTGAGAAATTAGACACGAGTTCTAAGCCTATATCACATGCATGCCATGTAGTCGACTTTCTGAAAGATGAAGTTTTAAAGGTTAGATCGCTTCTAGTTGTGCAGATCACTAAAGATCGCTTTTGACAAAGCGTAATAATGAAAGTTTGACATGACATCTATACTAGAAGCTTAGGTCTGCAGGCAGAATGTGGCATAGACGGGCTATCGCTATTCTGCATGCTTCAACAAGACGTCTCATAGCTCAGTCGTGTGCAGAAATGACCAAAGCAATTGACCTTCAAGTTCTCATAATTCTGTCAGTCTTCTCTCCATGTCGATTGCTAATTTTCTCTTGGAAATTTGACCCCAATGCACCATCGTATACTGATGTCCGATATTTCCTTACCGTCGTCGCACTGATGTCTTACCGTCGTCGCACTGATGTCTTACCGTCGTCGCACTGATGTCTTACCGTCGTCGCACTGATGCCTTACCGTCGCTCATCGTCGTGCCACTCCCAATCGATCCCCTTTGGCTTCTGCTGAACTCAGTAGATTGTTCGATCTGTCTCTGGCAGTTGACAAGCTCGAATCTTGTCATTATTGGCAGAGTTCTCTGACTGGATGTCCAGCGAAGTGTAATATTAGGGGCAATTGCGGTCAATTGTTCACTACACTGACGTATATTGGAGCCAATGCTAGAAGGTTGTGATTTGCAGAACTTCCTCTCCATGAATCAAACGATCCTCAGCTGAGACAAATTTGTTAAGAATCATTTGACATGTCCAGAGGTTTTCGGTGCTGCTTTTAACCGCAGATCGCACTCTGTTGTCAAGTGCATATGATAATGTTATTGGAAGCTTTCACAAATTGCCGTCTGCTTCAAACTTCCCCTTAAAGACAATCGAAACTTTGTCTCTAGAGTCTGTATCGGAACGCTTATTAGTTAATCTAAATTGGCACCTTATCCAAACTCCGACTGTACACCTATTTAAAACCGTGTTAAACTAAGAATCAGCTTTCATTGTAACAAGTTGCGTATGTGACAACTTGGTTATTCAGAATAAACGAATATTGA
>JACEVL010000141.1:2090649-2128149 GCA_020284085.1 Aporrectodea caliginosa
TACTTGCGTTCAAATACGAATACAACTGTATACTTGATATGGTCCTTGGTCCTCCATTCCAAGCTCAGAAGTATACGCACACAGCCATTTGACAGAGATTCGCTTGGGCTGAGTAATTGTGCATGACGCTTCGGGTAAGTTTGAACCCGTACTCTCCACTTTACGAGCTGAATTCTCTGACCAAAAGCTAGAGTGCCTCCACTACTTAATCAATCATCCCTTCCGTAATTATTATTCGTTTACGTTCATTGCATTCCACTCTAAAATTTCAAATGGTTCTTCCTAAAATTAAGCTTCTCTGCACTTCGGAAGAAATTCCTGACACAACTCCAATCGCTTTCTGTAAATCTCGTTTTCTTCTGACCACGTGTTGCCACAAGGTGCTTGCCCTCAGGCTCAGCCTTCCCTCGAATTAGCATATTGAATCGGGTTCTGAAACTCTAGAGAGATCCTCTTTAGCAGTCATAACGACATTCGTGATATTTCACAGAACCGACACAAACAGCGTATGAATGTGATTCCCCAGGTATCGCTAAACTGGCCAAGTCGTGCACTCAGGTCAAGGCATCATCGTCACATATACTACAGAACCAGCTGCTGCAACAGGGTGCATGGCTCCTCGGTGCATCTTATCATCGGATCGAATCCTCCGCAATCCGATTCGAACGGCGCTATATAAAGCACCGTCATCATCCTTGCGTCAACCCTCCTCCTCCTCCTCCTCCTCCTCTTCCTCCTCTTCCTCCTCCTCCTCCTCCTCTTCCTCCTCCTTTTCCTTCTCCTCCTCCTCGTCCTCGTCCTCCTCGTCCTCCTCCTCCTCGTCCTCCTCCTCGTCCTCCTCCTCCCGTCTTCCAATCTTACCATCTGCCACTCACCCGTCTTCCATTCAGTCATGCCACTTGACGCGGCAGGCGAGTAGTATGGAATGCCATTCTTCGACGCCATCTATATTTACTGAGCTCATTTTCTTGACATTGATCTCTATCCAGCAGGCTTCAGACTTCGTCTACTCCACCGCTCCCTCCACTCCCGTCTCCTATGCGGCCCTTCCCCCGTCTTTCCTTCCGTCCATCGCCGGTGCCCTGACCGAAGCTGAAGCTGGATATCTATTTACTCTCACTGGTTGCCTATCGTCCATCTGCCGTCCGATCACAAAAGATTGGACTTAAGTGATGGCAAATGGTCAGAGATGAGCGACGCATTCCTAAGTCCTGCTCCTTGTCACTCTCCATCCCACTGTATGTATGCGTCGAGTCCCAACCCGTCTCAGACGCACAGTCGTCGGACTCCTCAATTTGAACCGGGGCAATTATTTACATCCGCCTGGCGACCGGCACACAGAACGTGACGGACCAGCTGAATGAACTGCATGCAGGCCCACAGAGCTTCTTTCAACTTTGACTCACATTCATGATTTTATTGACATGTTTCACGCACGTTTACCACGCTTATTGGGCATAATAGAGGATACACAATATCTCTGCTTAAACACTGTAATAAAAATTAGTGGAATGCATAAGCACGTAAGCAAAATTATTGTGTAAAATTAACAGTTGTCTGTTTCGTAAATAATCAACTTTGAAGTTTCTTTGTAAGTTTTACTAATCTAGTCTAATATAAGCTGCTACGATCTTAAATAGGCTAATTATATTGCGCCAGCTTATTCATTTATATGACACCTATCGAGAATCAATGATCATCGTAGTAAACACAGTAGATTTTATACGCTGGTTCCATAGAACAATCGATTGAAACAACAAAACAGCCTATTAGGCCTACTCGTATGACAAAAATAGAAACGCGTACTAGGTAGCTGAAAAATCTGAGGGACGGTTAGTCAGTCGTCAGGTTAAGGGCTGTTAGATTTTCAAAAGTGAGTGGTCTGGATGGTGGCATAAAATTAAATCAGTCGTGCTTCTAAGAGTAATACGGTCTGAGATACGTTTATACAAGCTTGAATCCAGTTGCAAATGACATACACCGACTACCTTCGGTCTCTTTATAGTTTTGATGGGGCAATCCTGTATAAGAACTATATCTAAATCCGTTACTCGTTCTCCTGGTCTTATTCTACGAGTGTCAACGTCACGATATCTTTTTATAGGACATGACTAGTTTCCAAGTAACGACATGTTCTCTGACCTTCATCGGGCAAGCGCTATATATTTACCGATTTACTCAGTCTGTTTTTATCGTAATCTACAAGTTTCAATGTTTATGGTCCTTCCTATATGACAAGACTTAAGAATCACGACATGCTTCCTGGCCTCCAATAAAGACAGGTTTCATATTTCATATTTAAAACCGAGATGCAGTCAAAATATTTCCATTCGGACACCATTTGTGCAACCCTTCATAGGTCAGTGGAGGTTTCTAAAGGTGTCAAGCAGAACACCAGATTGCACGCAACGGCAGTAATACTTTCACAATTCATATTCTAACTGTGTTTATGAAGTTTCATTGTCACATGCTTTACACCAGTTCAGTTATAAGCTTTTTTTATTCCTGAAGCATGCATATTATAGCTCTTGATTTTGGACATTTTCTATTTGTCGGCAAACATGGGTCGTGTTGCAAAACATGCAGAGTTATGTTACCTTCTTAAAAACTGCATATTGTTAAATGTGTCGCCATTTTTTTTCAAAGATTAATTATGATCATAGCGTTTCCCGAAGCTATGATCCAAAATGTAACGCCAGTGTCACGGCCATGGACACTAAGAGTTATGGCAAAAGTATAAGTCGCCTATTTTAAGATGCGCTATTTACATATCAGCTTATCGTATTGCATTGTGTTATGATTTATAACAGCGTGATAATAATTATTCATACTATTCAATTGTTCTCAGTCGCATTGTATTGCTGGATGTCGTCTGCAAGGGTCTTATATATCATTGTCTCATCCATTCACTGTAGGCAGATCTTTTTGATCACGTAGGCTATACTAAGCTGATGCACAGCGTCTATACATGTTGCACGATTAATGAAAAGCCGTTGTATCAGTGTCGGTCTCGTCTGCATTTACATACAGGAACCTAATACGCGGTCCTTAAACGCGTGACGATACAACAAGGGATGGCATGAATGCATGTAAAATGACGCCTCCACTTCCGACCGGTTTGTCTTCCACTGACGCGGCCCTTTCTCCGCTCAGTTCTACAGTCAATTACTGGGCTATGACAGCCGAAGACACGCTGGTTTTTATACATAACCACCCCAGTTCCATACAGGTTATGCCACTATATGAAAGGTCCCATATACCCCTCCCCAACTCGAGGCAAAGAACATTTCCAGAGCAGCCTGTATACATCGACCTCTTTTGTCTACTGCATTAGCGTCAGGCGCTGTCGGTACCGTAAAGGCCGCTGCAGAAATCACTAAGGTTTCCTTCCAGGCCCTGCCATTATACTTCAGTGGCAGCCTGTATTTGCTGTCTCCTTTGTGTCTCTCGTTTTGTCAAGTCGACGCCGCCGACCTTCGATCAGATCGACCCAAGCACATGTACATGCACGCACGCACGCATACAACGGCGGAAGGGGAGAGGAGCAACGCGCATGCGTTTTACGAATCGATTCTGAATGCCCGAATAAGGTTCCAACGGCGGAAATACTAATCGATTCTTCTACTTAGGCCACATAAATGTATTTATATATATATATAATATATATATATATGCATGCATATATAGAAGCATGTATGTATTATGTATGCATGTATGTATGTATGTATAACGATAATAACATTGTATGTATGTATGTTTGTATGTATGCATATATGCATGTATGTATGTAGATATACCTATGTATTTATGTATGTTTCTGTGTTCACGTAGGCCAGTGTAAGCATATACATGTATATGTATGTATATGTAATATGCATGTATATATAGATGTATATATGCGTGTATGCATATTATTATATGCGTTTAACCTATACGTATACGTTCGTTCCGTTCAGACTAGCCCTTCCACTCCGCTCATTCCTTCCTTCCCTCTACCATGTCCTCCACTCCTCCCTTCCTCGGTCGATCCCTCCCTCCTTCCCTCCTTTCCATGCCACTGGTCCTCGATCCATTCATATCCCCTGGGGCCTTCCCTACGGATCCCCTTTGTCTTGTCGACTACGCTGTCGAGTTAATGTTTCAACGGATAAATATATAGACATTTTATATGTCTATATATATACATATATATACATATGTAGGCCTATATATATAGACATATGTATATATATACATAGACGAACATGCACAGATATATGCATGTATATATGTATGGGTGTTATATATATATATATATATATATATATATATATATATATATATATATATATATATATCTGTGCATGTTCGTCTATGTATGTGTCTCTCTGACTCTCATTCCTCCTGTCTGTGTTGGTGGGCGTTTTAGGTTGGTTTTGGAACAAAACGTTGAAAGGACGTTTCAAAATCAATCGAGCAGCCTTCTGTGATTGGAACTTGAGATCGATAGTTCACCCCAGTTCAATAGATGTTCAGATCTGCCGAGTCTATGTTTGCGAGAAAGTCTGAAACTCTATCATGTGTTTACTGACTGCATTGGATGTGTACGCCTGCATGGCTGCATAACCTTAGCTGTAGAACTTTGTCTGTAAAATCTATTGTACTAAAACGATCCTATACACAATAAAGAGACGGCCTGAAGATAAAAAATCTTTTTGGTTGTGCTTGAGCTAAATTTTAGAAATAGATTCTGAAAAGCTGTGCAAATTTGTCTAAGAAAGTAGTATTTTACCAGAGCGCTAACAGATTTAGTAGCACTAGTGAAGCACAGACTCTGAGACTCGTGCTATCTCGCTGGCTCAGTTAGCTACTTCGGTAAGAGCGTAGGCTGTGTCCCATGAGCCTCTGTATTAGAAATAATAATAATAATATTCTTTTTTGAAACAATCCGGTTGACAAACCGCAACCGGTTACAGTGTACAGTTATACAATTGAAATAATTCAGAAGAACACAAATGACAGAAGACATAAATCTCAGCTACTAACAGTACAGACAGCCTGCAATACAACGGCGCTAATAGCAGCCTACAAAGCATGTCCGCCTACGGAACTCGATCTCGGTACCTCTCGCTCTCTATGCCAGTGTGTTATCCAATGCGCTATCGCGCTATTGAAAGCATGCAAACCGCGGTTCGCTTCCTGATGTTGGCTTATTTCATAGATTTAAATCTCGGGCTAGCACGTTCCGTACACAGGGGGACCTTAACTGGCGTGGCGTCCATTCAAACGGGCAGCGGTGATGAAGGTGACCCTGCTCATTGCAAGATAAGCAGGGTCTAAGTCATTATACGGTCGTTATATAAAATCGAGTGCATTTACATTTATGTATTCACGCCAATCATCGTCGATATGACGGCGTCGTTAAATAAACGAATTTAAGTAAGTAATTTATGTATTCAGTCTGTAGGCTATGCCAGTCTAATCCGATGACTTCTAAAGCGCTATAACGATGATGTTAGGCATCGATTAATGGCAGTTTAAAGCTAAACCACAGTTTGAAAATACATCGTAGAAGCCGGGTCGAAATTCACTAAGAAATGAAGACGATTATAGCCTAATATAAGAAAAATGAAGTCGCTTGCACCTTAGCGCCATCGATGGATTCTTACAAGAAAGGCTGGCTCTCGGGTTTGGTCCGATCAGTTAAGGGATTTCTCTGTGAATATAGACTGCTGAAAGAAATTCAGAAGCGACATCGATTAACATCTTACAAGATATCAAAGCTCGAGGGTACGTACCATACGTATTCTATTTTTTGAAAGGTACGTACGTTTTTTAACGTACCCTATTTTAGGGTACGTAAACAATACAAAAATACGTTAACCACGTCATTGCTCATAATAAGAATGTTCAATTTAATTTAAGCAAACAATCACAACCCAGTAGCCTATACAGCGTAGTAAATTGCTGCAATGCTTTAATTTTTTATTGTAGGTCTATGTTTATCCAGCATACATTGCATTTAATGCACTAATGTCAGATTATACGTAGGCTATGGGTCACCGAGTAAACCATAAATAGAATTTTCGTGTATGATACGTACCATACGCGTATTCTATTTTTGAAAGGTACGTACGTATTTTTAACGTATTCTATTTTAGGGTACGCGTACCCTCGACTCGAGCTCTGCAAGATAGGCTCTGTAGAACCTCTTAACTTAACTAAGACTGGACACTCTTAAATGAACGCAACTAGCGACATATGAAACTCTATTCTTAAGATGGCAAAGCACGCAGCCGTGTAACTCCTCCATATCGATCTACGAAATACGGCAGTCGATGAATCTCTTCATTATGCCAAGTCCAGAGACGGCTGACGAGATTCGATTTCTTGCGATGGGGCGATTGGATAGGAGGCTCTGGAGATCGATCGGAGTAACAACGTCTGAAGACGAGCCAACCATTCTCCATCTCTTGTCATCTTTCTTAAACGGTAACCGGTTGAGTTGCAGACGATTGGGGTGGGGTGAGGAGGGGGGGGTAAGAGACGTAACGCACCCCCACTGGGTCCAGCCGACCGACCACCCGCTCCTTTTCCCTCTCGAAGGCCACGTCGATCTGCATGACAAAGGCAGGGGCGAGTGGGCGAGGGGCGCAGATCGGATATTGGCCCTAATGACGGAAAAGAGTGTGGGACTGGGTCTCCATGTCGTATTCTTCTGTGAAATGTAGATAAATGAGAGATTGGAAATGAAGACGAAACGATAGTTCTGTTGATGATGATCGTCGCAAGTAGGCCCTATGTATATTGTACAATACAAACCTCTGAGTGTGTCAAAATGTAGGCTATACATTATATAAACATGTGCAGTAGGCATTGCTCTCTGTCTCTGTCTGTCTGTCCGTCACTTTCTCTCTGTCTCTAACTGTCTCTCTCCGTCTCTCCATGTCTGTATCTGTCAGTCTGTCTCTGTCTGTCTGTCTGTCTGTCCGTCCGTCCGTCTGTCAGTCTGTCTGTCTCTGTCTGTTTCTCTTTCTATTCACTGTCTCTGTCTGTCTCTGTCTGTCTGTCCGTCCGTCTGTCTGTCTGTCTGTCTGTCTGTCTGTCTCTCTCTCT
The DNA here is from genome assembly GCA_020284085.1 of Aporrectodea caliginosa. NCBI lineage: Eukaryota > Metazoa > Annelida > Clitellata > Crassiclitellata > Lumbricidae > Aporrectodea > Aporrectodea caliginosa. Next base: position 2,097,745 of record JACEVL010000141.1, read on the forward strand.
CTATCTATATATATATATATATATATATATATATATATATATATACAACGTGCGCTGCCTGCAAGACCTCGGATGTTATCATACACAAGTGGTGCATGTGGAGCGTGTTACTGGAGTAGAAATTGAATTGACAAATTGTAAATTGAAACATTAATTAAGAAGCGGTGCCATGCCTTCGCCCACAGACAATTGCACATTGGGTGACAACAGAGGGCGCACCAGATGATTGATTAATTGACGACTTGATCGATCGATCGATCGATCTGTACATGAAGAGAAAATGTAGGCGTATACTATCAACTGCTCTTTGTGTAGTCGGATCTCGCTTTCAGGTCTGCAGTTGAGCTATTATGCTGTATTGCACACATCACAATGTGTTGCATCATTTTGTATTGTATTAGACCTACCGTGACTGTATTGCAATGCATTGTACCGCATTTGTATTGCATTGTATTTGCTGTATGTTTTGCTATTAATAATAATAAAAATGACAATTTATATGGCGCCGCAACACAGCCATGCCGTTGCAAGGGCATGGCTGTGTATGTATCTGTATGCATGCATATATATAATGTATATGTATGTATGTGTGTATGTATGTATGTATGCATGTATGTATGTATGTATATATGTACGACTTGTGTGTATGTATGTATGTATGTATGTACATACTATTGTTCCGAACGCGAAAACGATCACTGTTGTGTTGATTGCCATACAAAGGTTTTGTAATCGTGTAGAGACCTTTATTGCTCGACCTTAGACCTCTATGAAACTAACGTTTTTTTCGGAATTTCTAGTAATGGCGTTGAAGAGAAGTCTTTCAAGTATTTACTCTCGATAGCGTTGCAATCAACGCCATCAATTTTTCAACGCACCTAATGGAAATAAACTTAAGCATATATACAGTATACACTGCATGCACGCAATCGTGGTCATTCGAGTGAGAAATAACAAAATTTTCGTGGATACCGATGCCCTTTGTTCATGCCCTTTATTAATAATTGACGGGTAAACGAGACCATGGTTCTCCAAATGAACGATAATAATAGTAAAAGCCTATGCGAGAATTTAACTATAAGCAAGTGCAAGGCCGTAGCCAGGATTGTGTTTCGAGGGGTGTTTACTCGTTCTTGAGCAAGCTGACAATCAATCAGCCAAGTCAACCGTCTATAAGGGTTTTGGAGGAGCGCTGTGAGCTCTCAAAGCACTGTAGAGCTGCAGCATCTAAGTTCACATGAGTGCTCTTAGTTCTTACACCGTATATGTTAGTAAATGCAATATTTTTATTATACGTTATTTAATTTCGGGGGGTGTTTAAACACCCAAAACACCCCCCTAAATACGGCCTTGAGCAAGTGCACAACTCGTGAATCCTTCGCATTTTAAGGCAATGCTTATCCTTCATTTCAACATATAATTAGTGCAACCCTTGTCAGTGCTAAGAGTCATAAGATATCAAATCAAATCAAATTTTATTAGAATCGATTCCATGAACAGTGAACACGATGTACACGTGTGGTGAATACAGTCATTAACAGTTTACATTTCGTAAGTGCCATTAATAAGTAACAGAAATTGAAGAGGTCATAGTCTAACAGATTAAGTAGTAAAAATCGATTCGTGGGGAGAAGAAGCCCAAAGAGCTTATCTAGTCTTCCCCACTATGATGGAACAAATTGATATTACTACGAAGGAAGCAAGCCGAAGTAAGCTTACACAAGCTTCGTCTAATCTAGAGTTCTAAATGTAGGCTTTGATCATATATCTACTGTAAGATATACAGGCAGGTAGAGCTAAACCTAGCATCTTTGTGCGATCTGTGGGTACGGATCCCAGAAAGTAAGTTGCGAGAAAAATACTCGTCCTCTTGACCTCTTCGTGATTACAAGTACTTAGGTATGTTCTGCAAGAGAAGACATCCCTTCTTGCTGCAGCCTGCATGCCTGTTGCTAAATCTAAATTGTTTTATAGCAGCTTTGTAAATCGATGCATCTTTAGTAATTTTAGTTGTACACATGAGACTTTATAATCTGCTTCTTTTATCGTTCATTTAAAAATGCATGTAATCGTTGTATATATATAATATACAGTGTAATGCATGTACGCTTGACGGGTGGAAATAAAGGCTACTTACTTACTTACTTGCTTAAACTCCCCCTCACTGTAAACACACACGCGCAGTTGTAGGCTATCGATTAAACTTTTCCACGCTTGGAAGTATTATCTCGATTGTTTCCATCCGACCCATGGGTCTTTCACCGAACAGCGCTCACCAAAAGCTCTGCAGGAGTGCAGACATTATAACTGGGAAACGTTACTACACACGACTGATGTGGGCCAGACATGTTCAGGTGTTAACACAGGTTCAGGACACGTAGGTGTACCATCGTCCCAATGTGCGACCGCCCATTGTTTCAACCACAACAAGCATCCTTCTTTCAACACAGCCGGTTGTGGCCATGCATATGTAAATTATGTAAAAATTTAAATATGCATATTTCTAGGCCACAGTATACGTAATATTGTTCGATCATTAAGTGTCGTCGTATAGAGCACGGAGTCGCGGCAGAAACCATGGCCATTCGAAGGAGCAGCGTCCTGGATATGCTAGGCCTGCACGCTTGGTCGTCCGGTGTGAGGTGAATAGAGTTCCGGGCGTAAACAGTTCCTAGAAATATTGTGATTAGTTCGCGTGAAGAGGAGGAAATTTATTTCTCAAAGAGTCAAATAAGAACTGGTTAAGATCACGTTCGTAATTGTAACTTTAAAGTTTCTACAAGTGTTACTTCAAAGTTTAGTGCAGGGCACCAGCTTATTCACAGGCGCTGTGTCAAGTCAGAGTAGTTGACAAAAGACAAAAGTTACAAAGTAAACAACACCGCCTGGCTGACTTCTAAGACGACCAGAGAGAGGAGAAGATAAAGCTTTCTCCTAATTAGGCCTAAGACAAATTAAGTACCGACTAATTGTACGACTGCGAGAACTTTTATCTTTCTACTTATGCAATTTTTTCCTGTGAAATTTGGCAATAAAGACAACAGGATAATTTTTAAATATTTGTCCCCATGTTGTGCCTTGGCAATATAAATGGTGAGTAGGAACCATTTTCGTCCGGCACCGCTCTGATACCACTCCGTCGCAATCATGATTTATTGCGGGCGCAAGTGCATCATTCATTGCGTTGAACGATGAACGCAATGGCTGGAAATTATTGAACCGATGAACGTATAATAGAGAACAGCCTAGACTGTGTTACACGCTTCAACCCGATCAGCCTATAACACAGCGCAACCATTGCCAGGCCGTCTTAGACGCTTGGCTCAAGTTTCGCACAGATATCAAGTACACATGCACTGCTCTTTATCTCAGATAACAAATAATGTGTCCGGTACACAATATTATTGATGCGGTTTGTAAAAAACGAAGTACTTCCGCCATGTAAAGGCTTTCGTCGCTACGTGGCCCTTCTACCTGTTGACCTTTTGCCCTGAACGGCAATATTCTGGCTTCGCCCTGAGTTCCCCGTGGTGGCCTCTCTGTGTGAGTATCTGGACTCGCATTTCGTCTCTCCATCCCGCGTCTGTTCTGTTGTGATGGTCCAAGACCATAAGATTATTCTTCTTGTATTTCGTCTGCGTAAATCGTCCGTCGATGGAAGACGTTGTCTGCCGTATGTTGCTGTCTTTGTGTCCGATCGATATTATATGGCATATGGCCTGTCCATTGTACTCCTACTTCTCTCTATTTATATGGTGAAGGGAGGAGAATAACACGCGCACACACACACACACACACACACACACACACACACACACACACACGCACGCACGCACACACATGCATATCTTATTCTTCTACTTCCACCATTTGTACTCTTACTTCTCTCTTTTCCTTTCTTTCCAGTCTTCTCTTTCTCTTCTCCTCCCTCTCTTTAATTCGTCTCTCTGGTTATTTGTCTGTCAGACAGACAGACAAACAAACAGACAGACAACAGGCAGATACTTCCTGTCACGTATCGCTTGTTAATCATATATGACATGTTTACCTTCTGCTATTCTTTTGGGTGATGTTGATCTGAACCATGGTCCTTAACAATCTTGAAACTGTCAATTTCTATCACCTAAATATCTTTCGGAAATAGGTCCCCTTTTCTTCAACACTGGATCACTCCATGAATATTCCTGCTCTAACTGAAACTTGGCACCAACCGTCTGAAACACTTTTCTTCATTTCTTTTATAAAATCTCCCACTCTTCTCTCTCCGAAATGAACTTTGACTGGATGAACTTGGCAGTGGAGTTACCATCCTTCACAAATCATGCCTGAAAAGTACTTGATTGCTTCCTGTTATCTTTTCTAACTACAAAGTTCTTTTCTGGGTCCGCTCCTGTTTATACTATCTACCACTCCACTCGGTTCGCTGCTGACCGATGGCTCCCTTGAATGTACGTACGCATTTATTAGATCACTTAATGTAGCGCATTTTTAAGTATCTCACAAAAGTGCTTTCTCTGCGTTAGCCTGTATAGGCTAATGTTAAAAATGTAATTTACAACTGGACTATTACATCAGGTAGCAAGACAATTCATAGTAGGCTACCATAAACTAGAAAAAGAGTCACTAATTCCCGCCAACAGTTGACAGATGCACTGTACAGATGACACTTAATTGTACCCTAACGATATCCAACTATTCCTTTAATTTGATAGTTCCATATCTAACCCTGCTCTCTAACTGCTTACTGCTGTGTTGGCGAAGGTAAGTCTTGTCTTGAATGGCTAGCAATAACGTTTCTGAATCCTTCAAAGGCTGAATGTCCCCTTCTAAGAACAAACCAGTAACTCTGCGAATTTGACTAGCTTAGTTCTGTTCAGCTGAGTGGCTTACATGCTAACCGAGCTCAATGCTCATGCAGTTTGGGCGTGGAATGTTGACTCCACCATTTCAATCTCCAACCATATTCGGGCATTGTGCAGATCAGCTCAATTTCACACACAGGATATTCGTAGAATCAGGTCTCTTTCACTTTCGGCTGTTTTAGTCCCACTAGCAAAGGCAGTTTCGAGAGGACCCGACTACTATAGCACACTTAGGCATATCTCTTAAACTTCAAATGGTTCAAATCTGTCTTGCCAGGGCCATAACAAAGAACCCTAAATATCAGCATATTACACACACGCACACACACATTGCATTCACTGCACTGGCTTCCCATTGGGCATAGAATCCAGTTCAAAATCTGCCTCACAGCTAGCAAAGTATTTCATTCAGCCAACAGACCGGTCTCTGTTCTACTCTTACTCTTTATACAGATAGACAGCCTCCTGCACTCTGCAGTCAATGAATTTTATGAGTCTCGATGTGCCAACACCAAACCTTTGTTGGACTCTCGGGTTTTCTCGGTGCAGGTCCGAAGCTTTTGAATTCACTGCCAAATTCAGTTCCTTCCGTCCATTCTTTGAAGTCATTCAAGACTCATTTCTTTCAACTGCATAGGTCTATCCACCGTAGCCTGGCTTCTTTTAGACCTGGTTTCCGGTGGATTATGATTACGATTTCTCTCGAAGTGACCATGTGACTGATATCCTTGGACATGTAGGCCTATTACATCAACTACTGCCTCCCGTGAAAACTGTTTCATACTCGCTACGCCCCAGAACCCACAATAGAATAATACCTAAGGCAAACTCTCTATCTCGTAAAACATTTGTCACACGGATGCTTTATACTTAAATTTTTTTATATTTGATGATCTTTGTACACCAAAATGCGGTTAGCAGTTGGTTTTTCAATAAAGGATATACTTACTTACTTACTTACTTACTTATTATGATAACGGTACTAATCAAACATAGCTTTAGATTAGATTAGATGAGGTTAGATTAGTCTGTCTGCTTCCCTGCCTGCCTGTCTGTCTGTCTGTCTGTCTGCCTTTCTGTCTGTCTGCAGTGTCTGCCTTTTGTAACGTGTCGGCCCCTTTCCAAATCGTAACCCTCCCTCGGGTCATCGGCCAGCCCACGCCGCTGTGTCGGAGCCTTCAGATAGGTCCCATCCCAGGAGTTAGGTAAGCCTCTATATTCCCTTGTAACCTCTTGTGACCTTTCTGCCCTCTTATCAATCTGCCCTATCCCTACCAATAGGGTGGCTACCTCTAGGTCAGTAATTCCTTCGGGTTCTTCTATATTTGGTACCAAGATGCGCGAGTGTATGTCCACGGCTCCTGAGCTAGGAGCAACCATCCCCCGCTGGGATAATTTTGGGTGCGTTGTGGCCCCGAGCACAGTCTTGTGCTTACTTACTTGTGTATCTATTTTTAGATCTGCATGTGAAGGGAGCTGTCGGCCATCCAAGACTGGGCTTCGAACTCTCTCCTCACTTCTGCGGTTTGGGAGCTCAGCACTACTCTCATTGATCAAGTCACGAAGAGAATCTCCATATTTGATTAGATATTTGCGTTTTAATTCAGGATTATTAACAATTATGTCCAAGAATTCGTCAGAATTGACATTCATTGTAACATCAAATGTAGCCATTTAAGACTGTTAAATTAAACAAATCAAGTTCACAGTTCGTGAGAATAAATCAAAAGAAGGTCCACAAATACTACTTGTCTGTTTTCTTACTTATTTTTAAGTAATTCACAGTTAAATCTAGCTATCGACGGTTTCTTTGATAAAACTGAGCGTTACTTATCGCCAGTAATTTTCCTTACTTAAACTATGCACATTATACTAGAACAGCTCTACCAGAATATATTGGAGGTTTCTAGCACTGAACCGGGCTAAAACCGTATCGTAAAGAATCGAAATCTTATACTCCCTGTATCATTTGAAAACTCCCTTTTCCAGAATTTTATCAATATCTCCAAAATTTCCGTAGGCGCACAACCCAAAATGGCCGCCTCGAACAATCAATTCGGAGCCCAAATTTGATCCGAAGATTTCAACAAGAATAACTTGACATCCGTCCGAAAATGGTTTCCCTGCTTCATCCACGGTCACGTCGGCGTGTGAAGTAACCCTTATTTTCGGCCATTTACCAGTTTAACCACAATAAAACTGCTTTTTATCACCGCTCTCCTCGACATGTGACACCTCTCCTTTACCAGCGAGCACAGAGAGAGTTATCTTTTCCGGAAGTAAGGCTATTTTTAGAAATCAAAGGTATCCTCTGCCACCAGACCTTATGTAGCGCATTTCTAACAAACCTGTGCCCACAAGTTCGGCACACTTTCTCTCTCTCTCTCTCTCTGTCTTGCGGGTACGTATAGCTATCGCTGATATACTCGTTTTCTTTCAGATGTTGCAATTTGGGGGAAGAATGGGATCACACGGCGTAGCATCGCATCGTTCTAAGAAAGCCTCCTTCCTCGGCAATCATTTCATACACGGCCATTTCCATGCAGGCATTTCTTTCCAACGTGATCTTTAATAGGAATCTTTTTCACTGGGCGTTTAGCAGCAAACACACGCACACACACATACACATAAACAAACACACACACACACACACACACACACGTACACACAAACAAACACACGCACGCGCACGCATACCATCACCCGCAAGTACAGACAGTTCTTAAATTATTTAGGCCATAATTATCGCTAAGGCAAATTTATAAGTTTATTACCAGTTTATAACTGTTCATTGACACTTCATTACATGCTACATGGTGATGGTCATTATGTAGGCTACCGCTTTCTAGCAAGGCAACTGAAGTCCTTGCAATACGTCAATAGCTCTGAAATTGCCTCCAAATTCGCTAAATGTGTTGGCGTCAGGGGCTTCCACCCATACCCCGCTGGCAGAACTCATAACGCTCTCCAGGCCGGCTAGCCAATAACAGGGGCTCTGTCGCAAACACCACAGCTGACAAGACGAATGTTACCCTCGACAATTGTCATCTAGATAATTATTCTTCATGATTGCTTCGAAACTCGGAAATTCTTTCACTTCTTCTCTTCAAAACAATTTCTGATTTTTTTATGGTAATCAACAAATTTTCCAATTTTTCCGGTCATCTGCGAAGTTCTGTTTTCATTTAATGATAATAATTTACAGAAAAATTGTGAAGAATTCTCAAGGAGGGTGCATCACCAGAGGTTAGATGTGACCCCTCCTAAATAGGGGTCCAATTGTTGCGGTAGACCATCGATCCCTATAGTTTACCAAACAGATCGATGATTTTCATACTAATTATGTTCTCGTACATTACAGAATGACTCAATTGAGGTCTGTGTAGAAGACGCGAGAAATGATTTGAGACATCAACGTATATTGATTTGAGATCAAATCCAATTTTGCAAACGTTTTGCTGTAGTTAACCCCGCAAAACTCAGGTTCCGCCGAGATTTGAACTCGGATCGCTGGATTCAGAGTCCAGAGTGCTAACCGTTACACCACGGAACCAATCGATGTTGAACCCGCATGCGTATGACCTATATAAAATTTGCGACGCTGTTTCACAAAGTTCGAATGAAAGTCACCCCGCATTTACAGTAGGCCTAACCTTAAGTCTACACGAAAATTATTTTAATGTCCCACACGTTGAAGTTTTCTGCGCTAGGCCTATTTCTCCGCTGTTCGGCAGAGGTCGTGTTGTTGCGGTGTTGGAAAAGTTACATCCCAAACATTTCCAACGATCTTAAAATAATGTAAATGCAAAAACGGTGAAGGAGGATCTCACCTGATCAGGGTCGAGGCTATACGGTTGCTATATAAAAACTTGAGCATTTACATAATCTCTTTACCCTCATATGCAGCAACTTGGGGTTAAATTTTCCCCAGAGCAATTCTTTACGCATAACTTTTGAACGGAAAGAGATATTAAACATTCCTTTGGAGACTGTTCTTGAATAATTATGTTTTCTCTAAATAACGTCTTTCGTGTCATAAAGTTACTATTGCAGTCTTGCGTGACGCCGTGTGACATGATGTCAAACTTTTACTTCGCAGTTGAAAACTTGAAACAGCATTGGATCAATGGTTAAATTGTTTCTCTTTAAGTAGGCGCCTATTGATGAAATTGGTGTCAAGTTATGATTTTTCGAAAGGAGGAATTCGGAAAGCATATTTGAAACACCATTTGGCAATTATCTCTCGTAGAACTCATGACGTCCTCATCATGACGTTTGAAGTGGCCATTTATATCTCCCAGCCATAAGTCTTAGAAAGACCATCTCGGTGTCCATACTAGGGTTTTCGAAGACAAGGAATTCTAACAGGCTATAGCCATACTTGGCACTGTGCGGCTATTATAGGCCTATTACTCGGATCACGTGTCGTGACTCGTGACGTGGAGTCACTCATCGTGATGTTCCAATTGACCATTTAGTTCAACTGCAGCAAGAGGTCTTAGGAAGATGATCTCGGTGTCCAGACTACGGCTTTGTGCAACAAAGAATGCGAAAGACGCATGCCTACCACTCTGCTGTAATTAGGCTACATGCGATGTAGCCTAGGCCTATAGGCCGTACACTGAATACTGCGATATCTGACGTTCAAACTCTCTTTCTGAACTGTCTACAGAGCCGGATTAACCTATAAGGGAAATAAGCCATGGCTTAGGGCCCCACAACGTTTTGAGGGCCCCCAACTGTCAGGAAATATAAAAATCAGATGGTACAAAGGTCCTATTTGACAATTTTCTTCTGAAAAAAGATGGAAAAGCAAAAAAAACGGTCATTAGAAATTTTTCAAAGTAATAAACAATGGTTTTTCTGCAAATCTGGAAAAAATTTTTGCATGGCTTTCCGGTTAGGGTCCCCGGATGTCTTAACCCGGCCCTTGGCTTAGGGCCCCCGAAAGTCTTAATCCGGCCCTGACTGTCTATACTTTTAGTCTATCAACGTCACTGGAATTGTGCATCTAAACGTTAGACCTAGCTATCTTCTGCAGTGTTCCGTTCACGAGTAGGCCCTAGGTCCTTATAAATGATATCTGAGCGTTTCAATTAGGCCTAAAGCTGTTATGGCAAACAGTGTAGGCCTATTATATAATTCCAGCATCTGCAAAATGTAATAATTACTTCATAAGGAATTAGCACACCGCTGCTGCAGTCATGTTTTAGCCTAGCCCTATAATAGCCTGAAACCTCTATATTTGCCAGTGAAGACAATAGGCAATGCACGTACTGGCCCGGGTCGGGAGCGTCTCTGTTTTTGAGTGGCGCTATATAAATACTCGATTACGATTAATTAAAAAGCCAGTTTCCGCTAACGATGGCTGAACGAAACTTTTAGGGCCTACCAGGCACATTTTTGTAGTTAAAAAATTTGCAAGGTCTGTTACAAATCATAAAAGCTGTGATAGCATAATAATATTGAATTTCTGCTTTACTCATAATTTCAATTATAACACACAAATTTTAATATCAGTCAAACTGTAGCCGCACAGTACAAAAATTTAATATAAAAGTTTAAAATGTAACCAGTATTCGAAATCCCAACACCGTAAGGCACAAGAACTTCTTTGCTTCACGAACTCATAAGATGACGCCGTGCATTTTACTTTTCACGACGTGACGACCAGAATGCTGACTCTTTGCCGATATATAATCTGTGGTTGACCTGAATGTTCTAAAAATAGACTTGGAACATCCAATGTCTAAGAATAGGTATAAACATGGCTTCGCTAATGCAGAGGATTGCTGTTCAAGCATATCAAACATTCGGAAAACGGAAAAACTTATCCGCAAAACAGCAGAATATTGCAAGACTGAAAGATCTGATGAAGCGGGTTACTCTTAAAGATCTGTGTTTTGATGAATCGCTGGTGAAGGACAAATCTCCGTATAAACCAAACCACGACGCGGCTCCAGTCACGTACATAAGTATATGGGACGACGAATGGTTCACGATGGGAGTCTTCGTTCTGAAAAATAACACTCGTCTACCCCTGCACGATCATCCGGGTATGCACGGACTCGTGAAGGTAATACACGGCAGTGTTACCGTCAGAAACTATAGCCGCGTTGACAAAAATACGCTAGATGAAGCGGCGTGTGAAGAAGTTGCGGCGGTTGAGCGACGGTATGCTCGTGATGTAACCGTTGTTCGCGAGGTTCATGCAGGTGTTACCGTGGATACCAATTCAGACGTTATAACCCTTGACCCAGAGTACGGGAATTATCATGAAATCCGCGCGACTAACGGTCCCGCTGCTTTTCTGGATCTTCTGGCTCCACCATATGATGATTCACCGGGATCTCGCCCGTGCAGCTACTACAAAGCAGTTCAAGCAGAGGGTTCCGAACAAGGTGCTTCTCATGCATCGTCTTTTTGGTATCTGTTGAAGACAACCACACCACACGACTACTGGTCTGACTCGGGCACATATCGTGGTCCAGACATTGATCCATATGACGCTGATTCTCTGTAACAGTTTTTAAATCGCTGGTACTCGATATTGTTATGTAGCAGGTTCACTGAAGCCGAGCAATACATCCTTTATAAACTATCCAAAATTTGCAATCAAATGGTGTGCTCACTGACTGTTTATATATGTAGCTATATCACTGAATGTATTCTCTATTTGTGTTACAACAGCAGACCATTGTCTACAAATCCACAAACAGAACTTGTAATAAGAGAAGACTAAAATAATATGAAAACCTGTTATGTTAAGTTGAAAAGTACGTGCTTGGAAGCAACGTTCATTTTTTCAGAAAGATGGTTTCGCTTGGCACAATGCATACTAGTTCAGCGGTTTTCAAACTTTATTTTTATTGTACCACCAGGTAAAAAATCAAATGTAACACCAGCAAAGGTCAGATCAAAAACAACAGATGAGCCCTTGCAATTAATTATTATGACAACATTAAAAATATAAGAATATCTAATCAGAGAAAGATGGGCATAAATGCATAGAAAATTTAAAGAAAACAAAGCGCATGGTGGACGTAGATTAGCTAGAAGGATGGGCATAAACACACAGAAAATTTAATTTTTTTTATTTGTTCGCATATCACTTATAAGACACCTGGTGTATCACTAGTGGTATGCATACCACCGTTTGAAAAACGCTGCACTAGTTTATGCATAAAAACAATGAAGTAGCATTCTGGTTAATGACTGCAGAGATGTATGGCAGGTACTTTACGAATTTCATGATGCATGCATACATACATGGTACATACATGAGAAACATCCAGCCCCTTCGTTTTGCTGCAGATTTTTCTAAATAATTGAAGTTGTACACCTTGTTTATAGCAACAAGTAAAGGTAGACCAGACATCTGTACCACCATAATTCATTTCTATAGCATTTCTATTTTTCTACATTAACCTGCATCTTGTATTCTTGTATAGGATGCAGACCTGTGTAAGCTGTGTTTTAGTTGATTTTCAAACTTAAATGTTTCGATTAAAGTGTATTAGATTTAGAAAGCAATCAAGTTTTGTTGTTTTGTTTAGCATCTTATCTAATCTTAACTTGAACATGTCAGAGTTTACATATACAAGGAATATAAATTTAATACAAATTATATTCCAGATCTGTTCTTGAATATTATTTTGAACCTAGGTGAACGTGTTAATTTTACACACGTTGACAATGCAAGCTTTTTCACTGGTTGGGCCAGGTATGGCCAACCCGCAGGCCACATGCAGCCCGCAGGCTGTTGTTCCCTCTCATCAGGGCTTAGCTGGAGTGCCTATGAGTGAATATCTTGAAGGAGCACTATGTTTTCATTTTATTTGTATTGCTTTAAATTCTTATGTTATTTTTAAAAATGACCAAAATGCATGCATATAAATGTTATTGCAATTAAAAGTCATTCAGTGTCAATGCATTTGTCAGGTTGAAGCACTGATATGATGTTTTTTGAAGAGGTTCTGTACAACCGTCCAATTACTGTATAATGGTCACCTTCTGTTTAACACTTTAACGACGAGAGTGTACTTAGTGACTGGGAAACCAATGCAGCTCATCATTAAAGTGTTAACAGACCAATCAGCACAATGCGACAGCCTACAACTCGTGCCCTATACAGGAAATTGATGCCAATAATTTGAATCTTTGAGAAATTGTACCATAAAATAATAGTTCCATCTCTTAGTTCCGTTACGGTGTCTTGAGTGTTAATTAATGAATATAATAATAATTACATAGGGAATATTTCTTAATTCTTAGCATAAGAATTAGGATATATTAATGTAATGTAATGTAATTAGTAATTTATATAGCGCCACTCACAGCCGAGGCCATTCAGTAGCGCTCCCAGTGCGAGAACCCCGAGAGAAGAAATAGGTTTTAAGGAGAGAGAGAGATGAAGACATAGATCCAGAAAGGAAAGTCTCACGCAAAGTGAAGGGAAGGGCATTCCATAAAGAGGGCCCAATGATGGCAAAGGATCGAGTTTGAGCAATCGTGGTCCTAGCTCGTGGGACAAACAAGTCAGCATAATTAAAGCACATAAATTTATACAATAAGTGCATGTATTTGTTTACTTTAACCCTAAGGTGAACAACCTTTAAGTCCTCCGATCCTAGCATTTTGCGATGGATCTAACTCGGCGCTTCAACTTTACAGTGTTATGGACCAGCAGGAATTAACTTTTCAGTGTCACAGACCGGCACAAATTTTCCCGCTGCAGGAGGACAGATGCCAAATTTATAAATTATTTATCTTTTTCGTTTTTGGTCACCTAAATTCCTCAGATACATGTATGTTTTAAAACTGATTTGAATGCATGTTTAGCCAATGCTATTAGTCTTGCCCTTTAAATGCTAGCCTAATAAATGTTTTTTGTTATGCCATTTAAAAACATAGTAGCCATTTACTCAAGAAACAAAGAAATTTATGTAGCACCACATCCTGATGGGATTTCAAATCATAGTAAACACAAAAAATATGATCATTGTTGACACTGATTTCTTTTTTTAAAACTACCCACAGATATCTTCCTTTTGAACCTTCGTTGTCTTTGATTACATTTCCACTTAACGTTACATGAAAATACTTAACAGTCTATTCACATGCTAGACTGAAACTGATTCTCTGACGTATCACAAAGATCTAATAATTTGAAAAATATTGTAGCCAGAATCCTGAAAGTCGTGTGGGTGGTAGTCTCTTGAGATCTCTTTGAATGTGAAGCCACTGTTAGTTAATTCTGTGAAAAAGATCTCTTCTCCAAGTCCCCTTGGTTTGTACGAGATCAAAGTAACAGTCTGAGGTCCACTGAGAAGTTTGAGGCTGGCGATTAGACTCTCTGTGGCTTCTGGGTGATAAACAATGTCTGAACCAAGCACAAAATCAACGGGACAAACAAAGGAGTCGGCGTTCTCACCCCAGCAGTAGCTCTGGACTTCAATATCAGCTAACCTACCAGCTAGTAAGGAATCATCTAGTGTTAGTCGATCTGTGTTCCTTGTCACACAGACTTTCGTGTGGTTAACAGCAGATGGCATGTCAGTTAAAATCACTCTTGCTCCTAGCAGCCACGCGACAACACCAACGAGGCCACAGCCAGACCCAAGTTCAACACACCTCTTGTTACACCAAAAGCCATCAGGAAACGCCAGGCCATCCTCTAGGTACCTCGCAAGAAGAAACGCACCATCCCATAGCTTCAGTCCAGTGTTTTTGGTTACATCGATGTCGGCCTCCAAATCTTGTACGACTTCCACGAGTCGGCCTTGGAATATAAATTCTCTGGATCGCGATTTGCGATGGTCAACCCTAGGGTTGTTGTAAGTCCACGGTACCAAGGCCATTGAAGTGGTAATACTGTAAATCACAGTCTATATATACGACAACAGAATTTATTCAGAAATAGTGCTTTAATCTAAGACGAATATAAAAGGTAAGTTGGCTATGGCACCGTATAAACAATATGGCCGTCCTAAACACCTTGAATAGGATATGGATAGAGCGCTGCGACCCTTAACGTGAAAGTCCCTCAAGTAAGTAAGTAATAGACAGCGAATAGAATAGCCTACATTGTGTTTACGAAGTTAACTTGTAGAACTGCATTTTTATGCATACTTTTGCTGTGCATTTTTGGAACTTCGTACAATATTCGCACGACGACGCCATAATACACAAAGCGTGGAGAACACGTGGATGCGTGCTAAAAGGACTGGCAGATGGAGGTTTTTTTAAATACGACAAGCGGAGGGAAAGGTTGAAAGTGGTATCCTATCATTTGGTCGAAAATCATTTGGTCGAAATCATTTGGTCGAAATCATTTGGTCGACGATAAAAACATCGAACGATCAAAAAGTCGAATGATCGTTTGGTCGACAATCAAAAAGTCGAACGATCAAGAGATCGACAATCAAAAGGTCGAAAATCAAAAGATCGACATTCAAAATGAAAGCATGTTTAAGAGAATTCCGACGATTTTACATATCACCTACAACTCTTCTTGCACCGATCTCGGCTGAACTTGGTACATGGTTATGCTCACATGGCGACTTTCTTACGACGTCGTCTTCTGTAATGCACCGAGCCAAGCATTTCGTATCGCGATATTCGGAACATTTCCAATAAATTTTGTTATTTGCACTTTTCTCTTTGTTAAATGAGTAACCGTCCTGAACCAACATATCCGCACCACGGTTGCTTTTGACGAATTCTAAAGTCATTATTATCTTTATTTTATGAAACCACTATAATGCTTAGACAAGACTTCACTTTAAAATGCGTTCAACAACTGAGAAACTGACCTTTATAAACCTGTAAGCCTACCTTGTTTGCCTTTCCCCCCTGGGATTAGGGCCGTTGGAAATGTTGTTCCGCGCTTTCTAAAATTTCGCACCTTACTCACACATTCCTTTTGACCTGTTAAGTTTCGGTCTATGGACTTCGACCTTTTCATCGTTCCGATGCATTGACAGATTTCGCACCTTTCGTCTTACAGTCCGTTAGGCCTATACACTCTCCTTGATTTATTGGCGAATTAATTTTGTTTTTCATATCACTTTCTGTAGTTCACAACCTCCCTCTCTCACAGACTGATCGGGGTTCATGTGTGTATGTGAGTGTGTGTCGGACTGTGTGTATGTATGTTTGAGTGTGCGCACTTGTAGTAAAATCGTCGGAATTCTCTTAAACATGCTTCATTTTGAATGTCGATCTTTTGATTTTCGGCCTTTTGATTGTCGATCTCTTGATCGTTCGACTTTTTGATTGTCGACCTAACGATCATTCGACTTTTTGATCGTTCGATTTTTTCATCGTCGACCAAATGATTTCGACCAAATGATTTCGACCAAATGACTTTCGACCAAATGATAGTAAACCGTTGAAAGTAGGTAATTTTTGGTAACAAGCAGTGTGTTGAGCTGCGATCTCTCCGAACGCTGTACTAAGGCTACGATATACATCGACTGCTTAGCTTACTGTTCGGCGTACACTTACTCTGACCCTAACCAAGGCGTTCACCCATGCCCTCATCACACGTCGCCTTTGAAAACTGCAACAGTGTTCTGTTCGTCTGGAGTCACCTCATGACATCTGATAGGTTACAGTTCTCATGGCTAAAGGTCCATGCACGCCTGCACGGGGACATTTTAATGGCGTGGCGGCCATTCAACGGGCAGCGGTGGTGAAGGATCTCACCCCATCAATTCATTGAAAACTACATGTAAGCAGGGTTGAGGCCATACGGTCGCTATACAAATACGTGCATATTTACATTTAACGATGGCATCACTGTGTCTATTAGTAACAAAGATCACTGGGTGGCGCTGTTTTTTCCGTCACCATTCGAGAGATGTCGCCACAGTTTATCCATTATCATTCAGTTTCGTCGCCAGAGAGGATCTTTTAGCATTCGGTAGACGTCGCAGCAGTAGTGTAGTCCTAAAAATGAAGTGGGGAACGCCTGTATATTGAAGTAAGCAAAAAGTGCCATCTTGCAAGAATTTTGCATAGTGTGAGAAAAAAAGTGGGGGAACGGCGTTCCCCACGTTCCCCCCACTACACCACTGCGTCGCAGTAATAGCTAGACGTTCATTACAATGCAAATTCTTGTTTGAATATAATTTACATGCTTGCGGCAGTTAAAGTAATAAACTTTTAGCACTCCTTTGTAATTGCTTGTCAGAAGTGTGGCGTCGGCCATCTGTCGACTGATGCACAAACTTAGCTCTGGTGGGTCTGATTTCGTGTAGTGCAGAGGTTAAAGCCAGTGGCGGCACTACACCAGGGCATGCCAGTGCAAATCCCCTGGTAAAAAGCCTTTGCCCTGGTCGTTGCCCTGCCAAATTTTTGGCTGTATTATAGGCCCTACAGCCAAAATTTTCCTATACAGCCTGTATAGCCTTTATTTGACGGATGCTTCGTGATACACGATACACAACTGCAGGTCCATAGACGTATGTAAGTGTTGTGTCTGTCTAAGTCATCTACACATGTGTCGGAGTATTTGACCCACAATAGAAGCTTGCCAAATATCAGAATCAAAGCTGGTCTACTTTGGGGGCCGTCCATAAATGACGTCACGCACCTAGGGGGGGTCGGAAATTTGTGACGAAGTGTGACATGGGGGTGGGGGGGTCTGAGAAGTGTGACGTCACACCAGGTCTATGTTATTAAATTTAACAATTAACAACAATTTAATTTGATTAATGACAGCACTAATTTTGAGGATTAAATTTTAATTATTTTTTAATTATTTTAATGTATACGGGCACCATTATTAATAATTTTCTAATTATTTCAATATTTGGTCACCGTTAGATGTTAAAATATTCATTCTTTCCCTATTTGTTCCATAAAGGAGCATTTTGCTTCGCCATGAAAATTTGGTTTTAGGGGCGGTCAGAGCTTTGTGACGTCATTTTCAGAGGGGGTGTTACTTTTTGTGACGAAGTGTGACGAGGGGGGAGGGGGTTAAAAATCGGCCAAAATTGCGTGACGTCATTTATGGACGGCCCCTTTACGCAGCTTTTGTGAAATTTCTTAGCAATACATTTACATTACAAACACAGCTACATCATTTCCACAAAAGAGCACATTTAATCCACCATACTAATGTCCTAGCATTACATTTATTTTACAAGCACAGGCATGTTTAATCCACTATACTTTGACTGTAATATCGAATATCAATCTCAAATGGTAGATGGAAAGCAATTCAGACAAAGACAGGGTAAGTCGCAGTCAACCCCAGCCGTAAGATGCCGTTAAATTGTGTGACACTAGTACTGAATGACGGCTGGCTAACATTGCGTAGATCATGGTAAAAATGTATTAACACGTTCAAACTTCTCAGCTGTTTTATTTTAAAAAAAACTTGAGACAAATAGCGCGAGACAAACAATAGACAATGAAGCTGCACAAAAATCACACGGAAAATGTCGCAAACTCTGAAATTGGCGTTTCCTCCTATGTTTAGTCACTGCAAAAATCAAATTATATCGACACTGAAATTTGCATGGGTAATTTTATATGCAAAACTGTACAGAAGCGTCAGCAATTTATAGAATTGTAGCTCACTACAATAAAAATATACAATTGATTAAAATGATATTTGCCATTTTTCAGTTAGATCAATATGGATTTCCATGTTTATGTTAAGCTATGCTAGCAAGTAGCAACCAAGAAACTGATCTTTGAAAGTCGCATGTGATTTAATTCGGATATAGACAAAGTAGGGATCTCGCATACATGTATAGCCTCTAACACAGAACCGTGTCCAACCGTCCAACGGCGTTACTCGTGTTCTAGACCTTTCCTCAAAACTAAGTCCTGCTTACCTGTATAGTTTATGCTTATGTTTATCGTAACAGAAGGCCTACCGTCTAAGAGACGCGTGACAAATTCGGAGCTGTATTTTAGTCTAGGCCTTGTTTGTAGGCCTATTACTTCCTTGTATAGACACGGCTGTTCTGATCGGCACAACTATCTCGACCATGTGTCACGAACTATACATGCATGTAGACTAATGTGAGTGATGTCATGTTTAAGTGGCACATAGGCAATGAACCTCATAAATGAGGTAGGCCTCAGATTAAGGTAAGCTTACGTAAAGTAATTAATCATTATAAAGTAACGAGTGAATCTATTGCACTCCCCTTTGAGCAAAAGTCTGCAGAGGTGTAAGCCTTAGGCGAAAGAATGTTTGGCAAATGGGAATTAAAGGAGCAAGGCGGATATTCTTTCCTTACGGTTTTTGCGATTTCACAGCGTTGCTGTAAAGTTCGAGCTTGGCAGCTGATATAAATATGCAGTCTATCACCCTGTGTAGTTGAAGTCATTGGTCACGCAGCAGGCCTACATTGATACAATCATCTAGGTGCTTCAGCAACACAAGTTTTATCCTTGTACCAAGTAATTCTGTCCTACAAACACTGAACACAGTCACGTATAGCCTACAAACACATATCGAGACGTATAAAACTTGGCGCGCATTACGAACACATCAAAATCCTAAAATATGACAAAACCCATTATAAGCTTGATTAAAGAAGCACACTATCTACAATTTATTGGAAAGAATGAGGGGTTGACCCCACCTGCATGGCTTTACCAAACTCTTACCTCGTCTATGCATCGTGGTGTTTAGACTAAGGAAGTAAAGTGTCTTTGTAACGCACACTCAATTTAAAAGTAACCCAATCAAAGAGTGGCATAATTCGATAGAAGCAATTTTGTATACCAAAAAGTGTAGCCTACCGGCTACATTCTATGCTAACCGAAGTCAAGGGTCTTAGATCTGTAAAAAGTATGAACCTTCAACTTCTAAAACAGTCTAGCCTATAGGTCTCTTCAAACCCTTGGTGTTTGGCCTAGACCTATTTCAACCCATTAAAGGCCCCGACCTTGACCTCTCCAACCTCAGACGGTTACCGACTCATACGTTGTGCGGACCTCTAGAGGTAAGACTTCCTTGCAAAGCCATTGATCATCGGCATATACGCATTTGATTTCTTGACATTCATCTGCTTATCATTAAACTATCCACATCTTTAGTATTTCACTTGTCAACTCTGCTTTCTTGTGCATGTCAAAGAGCCATGGTTTCGCTCCATTTCACCTGAGGTTACTGCACAGACGTCTCATGCCTCTACTCAGATTTTCCTCAAGTTTTAGTTACTGCAGAATATGTCGCCAATGCCTATTGGATAGAGAACATTAGAACTCAAGACCCGTTAGTGCTAAATACTAAAATCTTTCCGTGAGCCAAGATATGCGAAATATGGCTCTACATAGTGCAACGTAAAAATTACGCACACTGCAGAGTATGGCTCATCAAACTATTGCAAGAAAGGTTGCATATGTGGGCTTATATAGCGCACTCTTTTGCATGCCTCAATAGAAATTCCTCAGAAACTTGGTTCCGAGGTCGAAAGATAATTCGACTGAGGCGCATTAACAACATCAGCCTTTAACATTTTAACGACGAGCTGCATTGGTTTCACAGTCACTTTAAGTACACTCTCGTCGCTAAAGCGTTAATTACATGTAAAGGACCTGACCTTGCAAATGACAACCATTGTTCGCCTTTGCTCTCTTCGTACAAGTTTTCAGCAGAGATATTTTCCGCAAGAACCGCGGCTATGCTGAATCGAGATGTATTGTATCTCTAACTTAGTAGACTGTTTCTCCTTGAGGGGCTTTTGGGACAACTGCTTCATCCCTGGACAGCTGTCGGATATCAAGTTCCGCCATTTCTCCCGTCAGCTGCTGCACGTCGAGTTCCAGAAGTCTGTTCTTGTGGAGGATTTGAAGGTAGCTGAGCTGGAGACGTTTCTGGTAGTCGATCACCTTCTCCTTCTCCGCTTTCCAGTTCTGCCTCTCCTGCTCCAGCTCCAACCGACACGCTTCCACCTCCCGGCGCGCGTTCTCCAGCTCCCTCTGGAGTTCCGGAAGACTCAAAGTCCGAACATCGGTCTTGACGAGAGACAGTTCCGATGAGGTTCTATTCAGCCCGTGCAGCGTCTCTTGGGTCGGATATTTCCGTCGCATTTGACGTCCAGTACTTCCGCTTCCAACATCGGAACCATTCGGCGGCCTCGTGGGATAGACGAGACTGTTGCTCGGAGACGAATTCGAAACCTTGCAACAGTCAGGATCGATCTTGTACCTGTCTGCGTCTATCTTGGACGACTGGAACTGGTCGAGTAGATCCTTTGCGCTGACGTCATCCAGTAGACCTCGCATGTCCGACTTGAGACCGTTGAGTTCCGTCTGGAGGGCCTGACACTGATCTTCCAGCCTCTTTTTCTCCGTTTCCAGTTCTTCCGCCTTCGTTTGGAGCTTCTTGTTCTCCTGGTGGAGCTTTGCCACCTGGAACTGAAGCAGCTGTTCCGTCTTCCAGGCCTTCTTCTGCAGCGCCTGAAGCTGGCCTTCCCACTCCTTCTTGCGGTCTGACATCTCCACCTGCCACTTCCGCTTCTTATCCTCGAATACCTGTAAGATGGCGCTCTCGTTCTTCGTCATTGTCTCGCGCATCATCCGTAGCTCAGTGTCCTTGATCATCAGAGCGCTCTTGATGTCGGAGATCGAAGGTACGTCCCTATGAAGCCCCGAAGACGGGGGTCCGCCCGTTGGTGTCGCCGGCTGTTTGGCATCGGACCCTGAAGGATTCCCGCTGTTTCTGTGTCCGCCCACGAGGACAGTGGAGTACATGTTCTGGCGCTCCGCTTCGCTCTGTCTGCGACCGGGCGTGCTGCGAAAATCGAATCCCGATCCGGATTTCTTGGACGTCCATGAATTGTTGAAGGCGGAGCTGTTCACGGAGCTCTGAGAGCTTCTGTAGCTGGCAAAGGTGGAGTTCGGCGAATCCGAACTGGAGTCCAGTGGCTGTTGTTGCGACCGTCCGGGGGTTTGGCCTTCCTTGGGCGACGCTGTAAGGTCAAAGGGACCGCGGATGTTCCGAGGTAGGTCTCCCGTCGATGGACTGAACTGCGTCGAAATCTGGGAGACAAAGGAAGCGGTCCTTGACGGATGCTCAAGGGAGAGGTAGCCGTTGTCAGGGCTCTGACCTCGGGGCAGCGTACTGGCCGAACCGCAGAAGGAAGGCGGATGGGTGATGGGCTGGAACACGACCCCACTGCCCACCGGGGTCTGACCGCACGTGTTCGGCTCCTGCTGGCTGTAGTGGCGCTGATGGCGATTGTGAAGGTGGTACTGCTGCTGCTGCTGCTTCTGCTGCTGCTGAGGAACCACGTCCGGTACGAAAGGTTTGAAAGCACTCATGTTAGACACCGAGGATGAACGAAGACCAAAACCCTAAAACATCAGAAATATAATGTCGCATTTATTTCAATCGTATACGCTCTTCCAAACTTACACGTGGGCCTTGGGCATAGTTTTTACAAAAGCACCGATAAAGTGACGCTGTGAGGAACATAGGAAACAATTTAGTTTGAGAGAGAGCTTTAAAATTATGAGAAAAGCAGGAATAAAAGGACAGCAGGAGAGAAGGTGAAAACAGGAAGTAAAGAAATGCTAGAGAAGAAAGACTATAATAGCTAAAGAGGCAGGGATAGTGACTGAGCACGGAGAAAGGAAGGATAGCGGAGACGTTGAGGGGGAAAAGGACACCAAGGAAAGATAGAGAACGGATGTCCGGATAACTGAGATAAGAACTCGTACGCCTGTAAACATAGTGATACACAATATTTATGTAGCATTAGATGGGACCCGTATGGGCTCTGTATACGGGGCCCATTTGGGCATATGTGTCCTATATGGGCTCTATGTGGGCATGCTGGCAGAGGGACTGCAATAATGTCACTGCATATACAGTGAGATCGGACGACACGAAAAATAAACAGTGAAAGATGGAAGGCAGAATATGGAAAATAGCGCCATTAACCCTTTGGAGGTGAGGTGAAGCATTGTAACGTTTCAGGTGAGGTGGGGTCTGACATACCCCAATACATATAATTACTTGCAAGTCGCAATATCAACTACACAACATAAATTGTGAGCTAAACTATAGTTATATAACCAATTATCGGCTAAACTGGTGATTTTCAGGAACAAATAACAGTTTTCAATCATAACGCCAGCGTGGAGCGCTCAAAATCAAAGCGGCCCTTTGCAATGGCATCTTCGTGGCCGTCGAAACATGTAACATCTGGGAACACGTGACATAATACCCGTAATAATGGATCAATTTTGCATCGATGCAACACTATATATGCAGTAATATCTTATAATGGGCAATTTTTCGGCACTGTGCCGGCACTGCTTTTAATGCAGAGGGATCTGTATACGAAAAATTATAATGTCACTGCATATAAGAAATAAAAAAATGGCGTCCAAAAGTACCTGAAAGTGTCTAAAGTGGTATTTCACATTCACTAAGGTAGACAAAAATAATAAGCTGGCGTTTTCCGTAGAAAAAGCAGCGTAGAAAGATGGAAGGCAGAAGACGGGAAAAAAGTCATTAAAAAACTCTCAGACATAGACAGAAATACACTGCAGGCGAACGTCACTGCGAATTCAGAGTGATTCACGATCGAAAGAATCAGCGATTATCTCCATGCACGCAATCTTTCGAATTTTCGAAAACGCCCTCGCATAGCAGCGCTCATTGTTGTCGTGAGTGAAATAACTGGATACAGGCCCTAGGCCTATGCATCAGCAAGGGCCTAAGGCCTTCCATTGTCGACAGACCCTGTAATCGGCCGGTATACCTGCGGAGATGCTTATTGGCTTGTGAACCCATAATTAAAATATTTATATAGAAACTTAATTCAGAACTCAGCTGGTAGTATACAATTAACGTAGCTCGCGGTCCAACTATGCTAAGTGTCGCGCATGATCGCGTAACTGCACCAAAGAGTTGACTCATTTCAATGTGCGCCCCTATAATTATAATTAATATATTGTATATCATTGTTATATCCATAAAAAGTATGCATTTATTGTTCGCGTTGGTCATTTGCATTGCTTGAATTCCGGGCTTTAAGGTTAGAAAACTTTATTATTCAGTATTTGAGGTTGTAATGATTAGTTGAATAATTATACAGTCCGTACAAATGCCCTTGCCTCGCCTTGTTAGCGTTAACCTATGCATACCACAACCTATGATCATTCAAATGCCAGAGACGCATAATTTAGACCGGCTGCGTCTTAATATTAGACGCGTGCTTTAACAAGCCTTGGAATTTCAACTTCCATTGATTTAGGTCTTTCGTCTCATGAATCTCAAACATTTGCATGCAGAAATTACATTCGCCATTTCATTTTCATAATCTCCAAACTTGTAAAGCGCCACTCAAAAGTCAAGCGCGGGGCACCAGCTTATTCACGAGCGCAGTCTGTCTATTCTTCAGTGTTTTCAGAGACCTTAAAGTACGTTAAGATATGAAACTCAGTGCATCATAACGGCCAAGGCCCTATTCCCTAAGCAATGAAAACTTTCTAGTAGCCCTGTGATCGACGAAATTGTGCGCCCAATGGTAATCGTAATCGTAAACTCCTAAAGCTAAGCGCTGGACTCCAGCTTATCCACGAGCGCTGAATCAGCGATGTTGTATTATAATAAAAGGTCCCAATGAACTTGGCTATAAAAAAAATTATATCGTTTGGCCTTTACCTTTATCACATCTTTCACCTGGTGGCATGGCTGTTTTGCTTTGTTAACCAACACATGCTCAAGTTATACAGCGAAGACACGGAATGTCATATTTTAGTGTAGCCTACTCTGAGGTCTTTGGTGTTTCAATCAGAACCTCGAAGATCATGGGCGTATTAAGGGGAGGTTTTACAGGTTTTATATGCTTTTATATGCGAAGTACAAAAAACTTAAATTTGGCGACTATGTTCAATGGAACCAACTCCCCAAATTCTTTTCTGACTACACTACCGTCTTAGGCCATAATTCTATGCATCTTTAACTGCACATGCATAACATGTGCTAGTGTGTATCATAATTATTAGCCTATGTATCGTGTAGTCATGTCTGAGTCATGCATCGTGCCGATAATCTTACGCCTCATTCAGTGGCTACTTTCTAATGGTACAAAATAACAGATCCGGTCCGGTGATTCATTAGTTATACAATTATATTTTTGTAATCACGGCACCAAGGCACCGAACGCAAACGTTTCTAAGTAAATAAGTAATTAGCCTTTGTTCGCATCTGACAAGCGCACGCTCATCACATTGTATAGAAATATATTGTATGTATACCCATGTATGTATACCCACAGA
This sequence comes from Aporrectodea caliginosa, assembly GCA_020284085.1. Lineage (NCBI taxonomy): Eukaryota > Metazoa > Annelida > Clitellata > Crassiclitellata > Lumbricidae > Aporrectodea > Aporrectodea caliginosa. The sequence goes on from JACEVL010000141.1 coordinate 2,122,872, forward strand.
CCTATTTGACACAGACCTATCACGAATAAATAGCACGAACATGCATGCAACGACCTCCACAAAATCGTTCCGGAAATGCGTTTAAACAAAGTATCTTCGACTTCCGAGTTGCCGACGCACCCTGCAGAGTTCAAAGGGTCACCAGATCTAACAGGTGGTAGCTATACATAATTGAGAACATGTTTGGCCAAGGGTTACGAAAACTGTCGGTCTTTGCATGCACGCAGAATGTCCATGGATCAAATACACTGACAACTGCGCGAATCTGTTTCGGTTCAGTCGGTAATTTTCCACCGTCCAGGCCAGCATAGATTTATTGCATTTATACAGTTTTTATATTCGAGACACAGTGTTAACAATTTAGCACCATAATCTGGATTACAAATAAAATTATTGAAAGGATTTTTATCGGGCTGCAACAGCCATGGTTTTGGGAGTATAGAGATTCTACCAATATAGTTGCCTATGAGATAATGCAATAAATATTGGAATATACACGCATAGAGCTTACATATAGGCCCCCTAAACATAATGGAATCCTCGCCCCATCCGACATAACTATATATACAGATCTATATAATTTTGAACTTTTCATAGATTCAATAAGCGATCCCTATTAAAGCTCAGTAATCTATCACTGTCCATATAGGCATATCTACAAGTTAACTAAAAATTCAGCAGTATCAGCAGAATACAGACCTTCAGAAAAATGTAGCATAAAAGAGTATCATCCACCAGGTTCCTTTCTGGTCCACACATGCACACACCTCTAAACGTTTAGAATACATTGAATACTTCGAAAACGCCTGTTCGGAAGTAGATTCGTGCGCTACTGGCTCGGCCGTTTCCGGCGTACAGTGGTTTGCTCCTTATCACTCACGACATGCTCCGTAGTGGCTCTACATAATCGTTCAGATGCAGTATCTGCTTTAGTATTAATTAATGCTTACTGTCGACTGTCGCCATCTATTAATTGGAAATAGTCAAAAAGCGCAACGATTTATGCAGCCTCGCTTTTGGTCACGCTATAGCTCGACCTGGTTGAATAAATCACCGGTGAGTGGTCCATATCAATAAAGATGTCAGCTGAAGCAAAAGCCATAATAACGATTCAGATGACTGCATCGTAAATCACAAATGTTTTCCGATTGTAATTCGTCCTCTTGCTCTAAGATTGGTTCTTATAAACGGCATTAAGAAAAATAATTAAAATATGGCAAGCATGCATGAACCGTTAATTACTGTGGAAGCAAGACTCCATAAGTTACTCTGAATGATCTACCATACGTCGCACCTTCTTATATCCTTACTGTATTACGTCTTATGGCCAATTATCCACATCGTATTTGAGAGATTCATATGAAGACCACAATCACCAACGACTTCCAACGTAGCATCATGTCTCCCCGGCTTGACTTCTAGGATTCTGATCTGAGACCGATATAATTACCAACAATTAATCTGACACTTGCGGACTTAATCTGAACTAGCGTTCGCAAATAAGCTGGTCTCTCTGCTGCCGCTTTTGTATTACTTAGAAAATTTCGGATATTTACATTTAGAAGGCGTAATATAAGTGAATTGTAATCGTGGAACAAAGTACAAATTCCACATCGGTACCACAATACTTCCGGTTCTCTGCATATAGGCAGGTTCGTAGCCTACGTCCAATGTCGCCATTCGCCTCGTTGTTTAGCCCTATCTTTCATCCTGCTGTAAACGTCCTTCATCATTTAATCCAGTAGCATCTTTCGAGGTCTTCCTTTGGTCTTTTCCCCTTCCATAGCCTACTAAGACCTTAAGAACGGATTCTTGTAACATTTAACACTGAAAGTACCTAACATGCATAAAGAGCTGGCGTTTAGCATGCGTTACTGTAGGGCCTACAGCCCTACGCGTAAAAATAGCCATATGTTTATCAAAATACCAGTGTATAACCATCAATTTATTGCTCCAAACATTGACAAAGTAACATGTCGCTGTACAAAGAACAGAACAAAGATCTGTTGGTCACAAAAGGGAACCCAGAAGGGACCAAGGTCCCTCTGGTGTATATACATACCTACATGATATACATCAGTTGCATCAAGACGTTCTGCTTATAGGGCTGCGTTTTCTGTGCGGCTGTGTATTCAAGGAATTGGAATTTGGAATCCCTTCAACATCCGCTCAATATCAAAGCGGTAGATTAGGTTTTTTACTATTGGGGAAATGTGATATCGGAAACGTATGCAGCAGTTGAGACAACAAATAGGCTAAAAAGCAAGGATCTCATCTATTTAAGAGTGGCATTTATGCGCCTTGGGCTATCGCTGTAAGGTACGACGTCCTATCGTATACTGATTATACATGTATATACTGTATAACAAATCTAGCCTACGCACGCGTCTGTTGCTTAATGCATAAATGTATAAATGTATAAATGTACGTTTTTGTGTATGTGCAGATTGACATAAGATATGGCTGAATCAAGGGTAGGAGTAACTCGATACGAAGAGCATTGTGGATGAGTGGGTGGGTGAGTGGGTGGGTGTATGGGTGGGTGGGTGGGTGGATGGATGGATGGATGGATGGATGGATGGGTGGGTGGATGGATGGATGGATGGATGGATGGATGGATGGATGCATGGATGCATGGATGGATGCATGGATGCATGGATGCATGGATGCATGGATGGATGGATGCATGGATGGATGGATGGGTGGATGGATGGATGGATGGATGGATGGATGGATGGATGGATGATGGATGGATGGATGGATGGATGGATGGATGGATGGATGGATGGATGGATGGATGGATGGATGGATGGATGGATGGATGGATGGATGGATGGATGGATGGTTGTTGGTGCGTGGGTGGGTGGATTGGTGGATGAATGAATGGACGGATGAATGGGTGGGTAGATGCTTGAGTGAATCGATGGTTATTGGCGGACAAACATACAGACAGAAATGCACACAATGTGTTTCCAAATTCATCTCTTAGATTCCTTGTTGTGTTTCATCGTCCAGTTCCTTCATTTTCTTAAGCCTACTCTCGTTGTTTGTTCTGACCTTCGTCCTACTGTCACCTGAGACAGAGGCAACACAGCTCATGCACCGTCGGGCGTTTTTAATCATCTGCAACGTCTACACGATCGACAATGCCATATGCACCGAATGGTAAAGAATAGCAAAGAAGTTCAAAGGGAAACACCGTGCACCTATTTAGCAACTTCGCGACCGCCCCAGGAGCCGACGCCGACGGGGCAGTAGATTTCCTTCCGGCCAAAGAACGAAAGAAGGAGAGAGGGATGAAGAGAGGGGTGGGGAGGAAGCAGGGGGAGACGACCTAAGTACACGTATACGTGACATACATGCACAAACTGTAAAGTCAACGAATCGGTCACCTCGTGCGTGACTCCGAATGTTCACGATGTTTAGTTTGTACGACGGAAATTGCTTTGGGGTGGCGTGCATGCAGGAGTTACTTAAGAGGGTTGGACCGAACTCCGACTTCCGAATACACACACACACAAACATACAAACACACACACACGCACGCACGCACACGCACGCACACACATACACATACACATACACAAAAACACACGCACACTCACACATATATGGTATTCTCCAATATATATATAGGAACTATACAAAATGACACAGCTAAAAATAGCATAATACAAACACAATAGGTAATTATAAAGAAGGGGACCATGCATATAGACTAATATCTGTCTGTCTGTCTGTCTGTATCTCTCTCTCTCTCTCTCTCTCTCTCTCTGTATATATATATATATATATATATATATATTATATACGGACTATTATGCGATTGCAGAACTAAGCGGTAGGCCTATTCTTTAATGGTAAGAATGGAGTGGACCAGCTGCTTGCATGCGCATGAATGGACAGCAAAACACCTGTACAGTAGGTAGGAGGAGAATAAACACAAGAAAAGGGGGACGAATCACACGCACCCTTCCCTTCCTAGGGCTTTCCATCCCCTCACAAAATACACGCCACACCCATCCGTGTAGTCGTGTACCCACCCGAACTATTCATGTTAATTACTATCTGTTATGTGAATATCCAGGCACGCCCTTTGACTCGTGCATTTGAAGAGCATGCAGGACGTGGATATAGCAATTGAATAGTTAAGTTTAAAGGCTGCTCATAAATTTTAAGATCTTTTCAACTGGTTTACACGTAGCCTAGAAAGAATTAGTTAGATCTTTAAATTTTTAGATCTTTGTCAAATTGAAATTTTGATGACAGGAGAATAGAGAAGAACCATAAATTTTAAGACCGCTGCAATTGTTGAAACGGAGTATAATCAAATTAATTATGATAACATAAAATAAGGAATAATAACGTCATATTATAGGCCAATGCATTTTCCACTCTGCCTACAATTCATAAATGCTCTGTCTGTCTCTGTCTGTGTCTGTCTGTGTCTGTCTGTCTGTCTGTCTGTCTGTCTGTCTGTCTCTCTCTCTCTCTCTCTCTCACACACACACACACACACACATATACACACACACACACACACATTATACAGGGTTTTCAAGTGCAACTTCCTTGCTATTGTCAAAGGGAACTATCAAATTTCACAATTAGATTCTTTTATAAGTTCTTCTATTGTATTCAATTGCAATGCGCATTACAGCATTGTTGTCGTTGTCATCATCGTCGTCGTTGTATCGAATTGTTGTCATCGTCGTCTTTGTGGTCACTCTATCCGTAATGTCTCGCATTTTTTCCATTAGGTCGGTTTCATTTGGAACAGTGGTTGGTTTTGTTGTGGCTTTCTAAGTCTGGAAACCACATCCGCCATTCATATCCAGTATGTCAGCAGATAAAAATACACGAAGCATCCATGCAATTCTTTTATAGTACTTATATATATATATATATATATATATATTACGCTTGTATATATATATATATATATATATATGTTATGTATACAAGCGTTTCCTTGTCTTGATTTGCTTTCATCTTTTCTTCTTTGAGATGTCATTCATACGTCATTCATCGTCAGTCCTCAGTTCAAGGCTTTCAGTCTACAGACATAATATGAGACAAGTGTGCGCCATAATTAAAAATATGCATAATTATATGCATAGACGGGCTGTGATCTTCGGTATAGGCCTACCATAGACGACTTCCTTTCATGCCATAGGATCGAGGATTGTGTGTGGATTGGTGTCTCATTGTTGGTTGAGAAAAAGGTCAGGCCTACGCATATTTGTGATATTGTATCTGAAAAATCCACCCTTCTTGT
>JACEVL010000141.1:2133149-2135649 GCA_020284085.1 Aporrectodea caliginosa
GGTCTATTATACGCACTCACAGGTTCACTGAGACGTGCATAGGCGTAGACATATGCTGTCGTTTGTTGAATAGAAGAAGGTCCGATGTACCTGTCACACACGATGGCTCATCTCTTATTTACGCTCAGACTATATTCCCTTTTTCCCACCGTCCAAACCCTTGTTCAAACACTTAACACTCATATACAATATATATATACTTAAATATATACATACGAGGTATATACACATATTTGTGCATATATATATATTGTATATATATTGTATATTATAACCATAGACTGGGATAAAGTATTATACTTGGATGCGTACATGTATAATGAAATGCGTATGTAAACAATTGTAGTCCGATAAGATTATGAGTAATTTCGGACCAAAGAACCCTAGAAAGAGGGACGTTGACAGACAGGCAAACTAACAGATAGACAGTCATCTATGTAGGGTACTTACAGAAACAGACAATGACTGACCGACCGACCGACTTACCGACAGTCTGACTGGCTGGTTGGCTGACTGATTGACTGACTGACTGACTGCTTGACTGAGTGACTGCATGACTGTAATTACGACAATTTCTGTAATCTAGTCAATCAGTCAATCAGTCAGTCAGTCAGTCAGTCAGTCAGTTCAGTCAGTCAGTCAGTTTAAGATCAGTCAGCCAGCCAGACTCAGTCAGTCAAGTCAGTCAAGCAGTTGGTCGGTCAGTCATTATCAAGCAGTCAGTCTATCGTTGAGTAGCCTGCCAGACTGCCTGTTTGTTTGCCGGTCAGTCATCATCCCTATTTCTGTTGAGTATATGACTGACTGTCTCTCTAACTGCCTCACTCACTCTGACTGACTGACTGACTGACTGACTGACTGACTGACTGACTGACTGGCTGGCTGACTGGCTGACTGAGTGAGTGACTGGCTGAGTGGCTGACTGACTGACTGACTGACTGACTGACTGGCTGGCTGACTGACTGACTGACTGACTGACTGACTGACTGACTGACTGACTGACTGGACTGACTGATGACTGACTGACTGACTGACTGACTGACTGACTAACTGACTGATTAACTGACTGACTGACTGACTGACAAGTACATTAATTCGGAAGCTTGAAGAGCGATATAGCATTGACTGCTATAAGCCTACAATCGAAATGTCCTTCACGACAAGAGCTACAACGAACTATGATGTATTGAGAGATTTGGTCTCTATATCTGTGCAAACAGTCGTCCATATTGCGGTGCAAATAGACCTATTGTTACACCTGTATTAAGCGTCGCATAATAATTAAATATTGTAGTACAGGATTATCTGTTTGTCATCTTTCGGCTTTAGCGAACAGCCATAACAAACATAAAACACAGTGTTAGATAAGTCAGATGTCGTTGTTGTTTCCGAAACTTTACATACATAGATAAATTAATACTTCTTGGTCTACTTCTATGCGCTATCATTTTTTCAAATTTGCTGTCCCATTGTGCGTTTGCAACTGGATCAATAAAGACTATACTTACTTGCTTACTTATTTGCTCTCATAATATACAGTATAGTGGCCTATATAGGCTACAATCACTTGATAATACCTTGACCTACGTCTTTCATATAATATGCCTATGTGAATTTGAAAACTGTGCCAAACGATATACCGTTCATGTTGATTTTGATAAGTTCTAATTATTTATGTAGACCAATCTCTTGAAAATGCCATGACCGTAAAATATCCTCATCAGTATTGGTGTATCTGAGTAATCTGACTTTGTTAAGTGTATGGTATGTTTGTCATGTGTGTTCGCTCATCATCATCGTCGTCGTTAATTATCGTCATCATCGTCTTCAACATCGTCGTCGTCATCATCGTCATCGTCATCATCATCATCATCGTCGTCGTCGTCGTCGTCGTCGTCGTCGTCGTCATCATCATCATCATCATCATCATCATGAAGCTTTTAATTCGACTATGCCAGAATAAAAATGCAACCTTCTGCTTTATGGCAGATTCAATAACACTAATTGTATTGTGCTTACGTACAAGTCATCTGAATACGGCATCAATTAGGCCTGCGAAGTGCTAGACTACAGAAACATGCAATTTAGTTACCCTTCATTTACATGATCATTGGTTTCAGTAGCCTATATATATATATACTTTAATGCATCCTATGAAGCATCTACGACGAGTTTCCTATAAAAGGCTCTACATAATTGCACAATTGCGACCACGCTCATGCCGTTGGAATGAGCCTCGGTCGACCGCAATCGAAGCAGACATTCGTCGTCTAAACCATAGCAGGTGTTTCTGTCTATTGCAACCAGATGAAGAGGTCGCCGACCCCGTGCAGTTTGTGTCAATGGCAGACATCTTTCATCTGTCGACTGACATCTGTCGTCTGACTTTTCTAATTCGCTGTCGAAACGTGAAACTCTATAGAGGAAAGCTTAACCAACTGTTGCATTAATGTTGTAATGTGCCACATTGGAGCTTCAATTTAGTCGAAATTAAAATTAC
>JACEVL010000141.1:2140649-2142312 GCA_020284085.1 Aporrectodea caliginosa
ATGTCTGGCCAAAGTTCGTGCGTATGGCATCCATAAATATAAGCGCTCTCTCCTCTTACTAAAAATATGGGGAACAATTAGTAGTATCGAGAAGTTCCCAACAAAATCACATTGGCCTACTATATAGTCTATCCACCTACACATACTTTCTATTATTCATACCCGCCTACGTATATCTACCTACTATCATACTATATGATTAGGCCTTCAACCTACAGCTCAGTTGTTCATTTTTTTCAAGCGTGCTTGTTTGCTTACTTACTTGTTTACTTGTGTGATCGCACTTTCTTACGTGCATACTTACTTAGGGATTTTAGGCTACTTACTGGTTCACACGCTTTTGCATACTTATTTGAATATTTCTTCTTTGATCTTGATATCTAATTTTATCTGATGCAGTTTGATCTTCACTACACTTGGACTACGTAACTACGTGTCACAATCGAAGCTCTAGATTTGGCTTACTCTTTAAAGTTGGCCTCGGATTTATATGCAAGGCCTAGGCCCTATCACCCCTTATGTATATACATGTATAAGTGGCCCCGCACCACAATTAATCTTTCCGCTAGGCCTTGCCAAACAGCATTCACCAAGCAGTAGGCCTATCCAGGCTATCCATCCATCTTAGACTGAAATTGTAAACGATCGAGTTAGCATACTGATGATGCAGACCCCAAAAAGAATTGCTCAAATTTAATACGTCTTTCATCCAAACCTACGCAGGCTGTGGCGTGTACAGTCTCCTATGACACGTATACAATACCAAGAACAGAGAATAAATCTGCAGCCGCTTATATAAATGCCGGTCTCAAGGTCACCCTTGGCTGAGGCATAGCCGCCAAAACTAAGAAGAAGAAGAAGAAGAAGAAGAAGAGCAGTCCCTTGAGCTAGCCCAGGCCTCTGAGGCAGCCATGGGTAGACTATGAAGTATATAGCTACTTCATATATTGTTAGCCTCGGCATATGAGACTCCCTCACCGTCTCATCTTCCCACCGACAGTGTACGTGTAGCCTACTCATTATAACTGAGTTGGCTAGGGGTGCTCGTGGAACAGAAATCGCGAACCAAATTTTCTGCCCTGGCGGGGATTTGAACCCTCGACCTCTCGATTGACAGTCCAGCGCGCTAACCACTACACTATAGAGCACCCCGACAGAAAATGGTTGTCATAAGGTCGTTAATAGAGTAGTAGTAGTACTTTAGTAGTAGTTTCAGTTGAACGACACTGTGTGATAACAAAGATCATTAGCGTCGCCCTCCTCCTTCATCCAGGCTTGGAACTGGCACTGACAGAGTAGGCTACTATCAGTGGCGGAGTTTTCTGTCTGTCAGTCACTAGCATTCGCTCCTTGTTTTAATAATAATTATGTGACGATGGCCGACAGGCCGAGAGAAGGGACCACTTGTCGGGAATGGACTTATTAACAGTTTCCATAAGCTTATACCGTCAGAAAATCAGGGTAAAAATTTCGGAACGTTTGACCCAAAATTTATGCACTTTTAAAGAAAAAAAATATCATTTGGCGGGAAATCACGTAGGCTACAAATATCGAAACTGCCTCTACCCGTTGAGTTAATACAAGATTTTCGGCTTTAATGCATCAATGCGGACTAAACTAGGTCGCTATAATTCAGCGATTATTAGCTTAATATGCAGTAATT
>JACEVL010000142.1:0-12500 GCA_020284085.1 Aporrectodea caliginosa
GGATCTAGAGTTGGAACCGAACGTGGAAAATAAGTAACGGCAGCTAACAAAAATTCTGAAACATCATAGCCTAATTACCTTGGGTAGCCTACAATATAATAATAATAATAATAATAATAATAATAATAATAATAATAATAATAATAATAATAATAAAATTTCCGGAGGGGAAGCGCGGGAGAGGAAGGCCAAGATAGAACTGGATGGGAACTGTTCGAGACTAGAGAGGATCTGAGATGTCTGGAGTTGACGGTGGAGGACGCTGACTTTGATCGGTCTATTCAAGGCCCAATTAAGAAGAACTCTCGGACAGTTCAAGTCTTCCGCTTCTAAAATCAGCGGCAAACAATCGCACAAGATTGCAAGTGTGAAGACAGAAGGTCAATCTTGTCTCGAGGCTGTACATAGTTGATAGTTATGCAACACCGGGAGTGTGACATGAATAATTTCTTCAGCCATGAAAACCATCCATTTCCACCATCCCTGTCTCATGAAGAAAACTTCGGTTTGGGAAAAAGTCTGACCAGTTGACAGGTTAGGTAAAGACGGCAGAGAAAGAAGCACCAAGCCTACTTCAATTTGATGACATTGATGATGAAACTGCAGTGCTGGCCAACTTGAAAGAACTGGATGAAGAAGAGCGATCAACGGAGGTGAACGTTTGGGATCTTGCTTCTGAGCTGGGCAAGTTGCACATATGGATGAGTTGGGCTACTTTTCAATGCGCTCGCGACTGAAAATTTAGTCCTCGCGACCTCGCGATATTTGGGCTACTTTTGAATTGTCTCGCGGTCGCTACGGCGATATTATGAATTCTTTTAAATTGCCCGCAGTAGGCTACTAGGTCAATGCTACTAGTTACTATTCTTATGTGGTGTTGCAAACTTAATAATAGGCTAAGTAGTCTACATGCTCTACGGAGTACGGACTAGTGTATGGTAAGCACGAAGCAGTCTGCCATCTAAATTTTTACTTCAATGGTTTCATCACGTGCCTTGGCGAAACCAACAAAGTATGTAAATTGAGGTACCGAGCAAAAATCTGTTAATGTTTTCATTCAGCTGTTCAGCTCGCGACTCTTGGGCTACTTTTCAACGCGATTTCGCGACAAGGCACTTCCGAAATCGGGCAACCCTGGACTGCACTAGCCCGTTCAACAAGAGCAATTTAAAGTCAATAAACCTCTTGTTCGTGATGACCAAAGAACGGCAGTCAGATGGCCGAGCTAAATACATTGATATGAGACATGGGAGAAATCTAAATAAGCCTACCGTCAATGGCAAGGACCAATATACACAGGACTGGAATCTCCTTATGTAAGCGCGTTGGACAGAAAATGGCGGCCCATGGAGCCTGGCCACCTAGCGACAAAGGTGTAGAACCTCGTGTTTACCATGCTAAACGCCTATCTCCGTAGTTTAGATTATTTAACTGAACGTCATTAAAAATATCTTTATATTTATTATTATTAACCTTTCTTTGATCCTTAGAAACTGAAAGAAAAATAATCCTGATTTGATTTTCCTCAAATTCGTGCAATTAATCGCTGAACAACACATCGGGTCGTCCATGCTTTTTTGTGTCCATAGACCATTCTTACACCCGCATCGCCAGGTGGCGCCAGGCTCGTAGCCTTAAACCGGAAGTACACGATATTTTCACGAGTAACCAATCCTTTAATATAGAATCCTTGCGTCAATGGATACAGTTGGAGATTTTAAAAATCAATCAAAAGCTCTAATTTGAAAGAGATTCTATGCGAAACGGGAACCAATGCAATGAATTGAGGAGTTGCGACGAGGAGCTATTTGCAAAAGCATGACAATAATGGAATTAATTACACCAATACTAAGATCGCCTCTCATAAAAATTTCATTTCCTTTGGAATAGCCTTGTCCACGTGACAGTGTTTCCGAATTTTTCAAAGATTTTTAAGAGGGAGGCGTTTTTCGTTCAAATTCATCGGAAGTTAACGGTTCTTTGCGTATTTTGGTGTTTACTTTCTGTTTTGACCGTCCTTTAGTGGTCATATCCAGGTATTTCGTGTGTGATTCTAACTTGGTTCCTTTTATCTAGATTACTGCACGAATTTTCATTCTACCAGTCTTGCGAGGCTAGCCTACTTTATGACCTCTGCTAACACCATAATAATATTATTATGGTTAACACATGTAATGTAACAAAACATTTATAAAGCGCCACTTAAGAGTCTCTCAGAAGCGCTCAACACGTGAACTGGTGTAATATAATCGTAGCTAGGCAATCGATTCAAGAAATTCGATTACTGTTTCGGATTCTGTTCTTGGTGAAAATGCTTGTCTTTTCCCTCTGTCTTTTCATTCTGTTCAGTTGGTTATATGTTATTTCATCATCAACTTAAGACTTCCTTTTCAGATTACATATTATCCACTGAAGGCTGCATTTCTGTCCTGCTGGACTGATCTTCTAGATAATGACCTGATAATGTGTTTGTTTTGTTGTGTTGTCTTTGGATGTCTTGCGTATTAGAGAGTTCGTGATTGACGCTAGTGATGACAAATAATAATAATAATAATAATAATAATAATAATAATAATAATATAATAATAATAATAATAATAATAATAATAATAATAATAATAATAACAATAATAATAATAATAATAACAGCAGCAGCAACAACAGCAACAACAACAGCAACAACAATACAATTTTTTTAATTTTGAAGACCCTGAGGGATCATGTTTACCTTGGGGCATAAAAAGTATAATCATAATAATAATAATTATTATTAGTACTATTGGTTATTATAGTAATTAATTTTTATGATCATTATCATTATTATCACCACTATTAAAATTATGAACATTATTATCCTTTGGAATAAAGAGTATTCCTTGAATGACCACATTCAGTCCTTACACTTTTGTAGTCAGTTGAAAGATTCTGATGAAGAGGGCTTGATGCCCTTTTTCACACATCTGCGTTTATAGCCTGTTTTCTTCATTTTTAAGAAGTTTTATTCTTACACCCTTTCAATTTTCAAATTTTATGTCTTTTATCCCATTTTACCACAGTTTTTGCTTAACTGATATTTCCATGATTTTAGATTTTTTAAATCTATTTGATTAACCCTTGCGGAAAGTGACTGGGGTAGGCAAATAATCGTCTATAATAATAATATGGCCCAATCGGATTTTCCGCCCTTATTAATCTGCCTTTAAGTGCAAATATAACTTTAAATATATAAAAAGACCTTCTGACTGTGTTGAAGATCTGGATATGCAAGCCACCATCTATGACAGAAAGACGGAACAGAACCCACCGTGGAGAGGAGCCATACATATGCAATCTTTGTCACAACGCGTTTGCAACGAAACAATCTCTGAAATACCATAGAAGAATCCACACTGGAGAGACACCATACAAGTGTAATATATGTGACAAAACTTTTGCATGGAAACATCACTTGGATTATCATGCAAGACTCCACACTGGAAAGACACCATACAAGTGCAATATATGTAACAAAACTTTCGCAAGGAAATATCACTTGGAATGCCATACAAGAATCCATAGAAGAATTCACACTGGAGATAAACCATACAAGTGCCATATATGTAACAAAACCTTTGCAAGGAAATATCACTTGGATTACCATGCAAGAAGCCACACTGTAGAAAATCCAAACAAGTGCAGTCAGTGTCACAAAGCATTTACAACAAAACAATCGCTGGAATACCATACAAGAAGGCACACTGGAGAGAAGCCTTACAAGTGCAATCTATGTCACAAGGAATATGCATTGAAACAGTATCTGGAGTACCATAAAAGGAGCCACACTGGGGAGAAGCCTTACAAATGCAGTCAATGTGAAAAAGCATTTACAACGAAACAATATCTGGTATACCATACAAGAATCCACACTGGAGAGAAACCTTACAAGTGCATTATATGTAACAAGAGTTTTGCAGTGAAAAATCACTTGGCTTATCATGCAAAAAGCCACACTGGAGAAAAGCCGTACAAATGCAATCTTTGTCACAAATCCTTTGCAAGGAAATATCAATTGGAATGCCATACAAGAATCCACACTGGAGAGAAGCCATACAGGTGCAACGTATGTAACAAATCCTTTGCAAGGAAATATCATTTGAAATGCCATACAAGAATCCACACTGGAGATAAACCATACAAGTGCAATATATGTAAAATAAAATTTTCAAGGAACTATAACTTCAAATGCCATACAAGAATCCACACTGGAGATAAACCATACAATTGCAATATATGTTGTAAAGCATTTGTAGCAAAACAATCTTTGGAACACCATACAAGGAGCCACACTAGAGAGAAGCCCTACAAGTGCAATCTATGTCCAAAAGCATTTGCAGCGAAACAGTATCTGGAACGCCATAGGAGAAGTCACACTGGGGAGAAGCCGTACAAATGCAATCTTTGTCAAGAAACATTTACACAGAAACAAACTCTGGAATTCCATACAATGGGCCACAATGGAGAGAAACCATACAAGTGCAATATATGTAGCAAAACTTTTGTAGGTAAGCATCATTTGAAATGCCATACTAGAATCCAATCTGGAGAGAAGCCATACAAGCGCAATCAATGTGACAAAGCATTTGAAATAAAGCAAAATCTGGATTACCCTGCAGTAAGCCAGAGCAAAGAGAATTTGTACAATTGCTCTCTTTGTCTCAAAGCATTTGTGGTGAAACAACATCTGGAATACCACACAAGAAGTCAGACTGGGGTAAAACCATTCGAGTGTAATTTATGTAGCAAAGCATATGCGCGTAATGGCTATCTCAAATGCCATACACGAAAACACACTGAAACGTCATTCAAGTGCAATTTTTGTCACAAATCATTTGCTCATAGGGGTCATCTGGAACATCATGTCAAGACTCTCACTGAAGAAACACCAAACAGGTGCAATTTATATTGCAAAGCATATTCGCGGAATAGCAATCTAAAAATGCACATGAGAACGCGTGCTGGGGAAAACTTATGCAATAGTCAATTCTGTGAAAACAGGGTGGAAACCAGCTTTGGAATTTCTTCTAGTGTGAGATTGAATTTGTCTACTAAAGGCGACAACTGTGTTGTAGGAAAAGAATTGTCAACATCAGCAGGTGTGCGAGAAGTTTCTGCTAGGCCAAGTAAAATAACAAGTCCAAAAGAAAAACTTCCCTCTGAAAATCACTTTATTTTTAGTGATGATATAGATTATTTTATTTTTAGATCTTATGGCTGTGGATTGTGTGCTGAAATGTTTGATATTGAAGAGGAATTTTTAGAACATTGTTACAATCACTATTGTGATGATCCTCAAAAAGACACATTTCTTGAACTATTTGAACTGCGTCTTTTAAGCTACATCCCTGAAGCAGATAAAATAGACTAATTATCAAGTATTGGTTTTTGTCTCGTAATTTTATTATGTTACATGATTTACATTCACTAGATGCTTGCATATAGAAAGTTTATCCGTTTGATGGTCGTCCATTAAGGACGTCCGAAAAGAGGAAGAAGCAATCCAATGCGGACAAGAGTAGGCGGGTCATCTAATGTTTGTAGCCTGCATACAGTTGTATCAGTAGAGCATGTGCTTTAAACACCAACTTCAGTCAGATGAGTGTTTTTCACCCTTGGGTTGTCATTGGTACTGAGAATCATTTTCAATCTATCTTAAGTTACATCCGTCAGAAAGTCGTGTCTAACGCTTGTGAGGTTTGGTTAAGGCTTCAATCAGAGGTCCCGGATCTCAGATTCCGCTGAATTTAACCACGGGGCGTAATTTCTTATCTGCGAATGGCGGACTAAGTATACTATCTTCGTTTATAGGGAAGAGAAAAGAAGGAAAGGGACGGCGGAGCTGGTATCTTCTATTCTTGATCGACAGTTGTAACTGCTTCTAAATGTATTGGAAATAAACCTATTCCTTATCATTCGGACTTTTTTAATTAGTCGTAATGGAACAATCGAACTGAACTGGATATCGAATTTAATACTTGGTGTCACAAACGCCAGGTTATTATGCTGACTGATACAAATATAGTAGGCCTATTGCTCAGACGCTAGAGGTAAGAACTTAAATTCAGCTTTTAGTTAAAGCGTTTGTTTTCGTTTTGCTTCATTTTGTTTGTTCGCATTCTAAAGAATCCGGTATCGTAGGTAAGTTGTATCAATATCTATGGATGTTTGCCATTTAAACGTAGTTTATTTTCGGATAGCTGAGTTTCTCCTGGTTAACTGCGTGTTTTCTGTGCTTCCCCTAAATTAACGAATTTCTCTCTGAAATCTGCATATTCTCAGGTTCCTTCCACAAACTGCCACTTATCACCGTCATCTGCCTCAGGCTCCTCTTTTCATCACTCCACCGGCTTTCCATTCGAAAGTGAAGTCGCCTCTTCAAGAATTCCTACCCTGATCCCTCTGATCATCTGCGTTCTAAGCTTTCCCGTCATTGACGAAACCAGCCATAACAGTTGCTGTACCTCTCTCTGGCAGCCGAACTCCGACTTCCACTGAACAGTTTGAACTTCGATCTCTAAACAACCCCTTTGGGACAACGCAGCGCTCGTAAATAAACTGGTGCCCTGCGCTTAATTCTAGAGAGCGATTTTGAAATTTGAAGTTTACTCCCACAGACTTAAGTAAGTAATAAGTAGGTAATCTTTATTAGCTTGAGACAGGCGCTCATACAGCAACTATGCACACAGTGGCGAAAAGTAGCACAATAGCACAATATCAGTGGAACAAAACACAAAAATTAAGCCGATGCAATATTATAAACAATTATAAAATGTCTGATTTATATTCAGTTATAATTATCTTTAGCTAAGATCTGAAGAATATTAACATTGCTCATATCTAGAAATGTAAACAGGTTACCTCTTGAAACAAGCATTAAGTCTAGCATTATCCCAATTTTTATATTTGTACAGTACGGTAAGCGAATGATGAAGGCTGTCTTATGCATTAGTGTATGAACGTACGGTAACTCAGATGAATGCCCCCTTTCTCGTAAGTTGAATTTGTGAAAGTGCTTTGCCTGCAGTAGTCAGTGAAGACAGTGATTTGGTGAATGGATACTCTTCAAGAACTTCAGTTACAATTTTCTCTCCAATCTATCCCAACGTTATAGGCCTACTGTCGCAACTCAAGAGGCTGCTGCGTCCAGCCCTGCGTAGAAACGAATAAATTCTTCGAGCCAAATCCGTCGACAGGAATTCCCCAGGATGGAAGATCAAAGTCTGCCGGGAGACAACAAAGGCTTGGAGAATATTCGTTATTTAGTGGAAGGCATTCCCTGAGATCGAAAGACTTAGTGTGCATAGTCGGCTGAAAATCTTCAAAATGGACGTCAGATCGTCATCAATTTAAGTAGCACTGCAGCTGCTACTGCTACTGTAGCAGCAGTAGTAAGCTTAGTGGGCACACAGAACCTCAACAGCTCTCCTCGCGCCACCATGCAAATAAAGACAGATAAACTGCCAGACGGTAGGCGACATTCTGAACATTTGTTTTGCATTAAAGTCCGTGTAAGAATAGCGCAGCATAAATGCTTGTCCACAATAAAGAGTCCATGTGCACAATGGTAGTTACAACTATGTTGTGGAACTGAAGCAGACAAGGTTAAAGTATATTGTAATGAGTTAGACATACGGCCAGACAGTAATAGACAGTGAACACTTTTTCAACATAAAACCGAAGCTGACGAAACGCTGGCTGTAGATAATAGAAATAGGAAAAGGTGTACATTTTTACATTTACATTACCTTACCGCAAAGGTACAACACTTAAGTCGTTTTACGAAGAATGCACACATTGCGCAGTCTCAATTCCCATCGCATGTAGGCCCTATAAAAAAAGCCACACAGTTATACACACGTCATTAATTAAAAGTCAGAAGGATTAGTGGCGTGGCAAACAGAAGGAAAGAAAGCTATTACCAAATGACGAGACCAGTGACGTAATAAACAGAAAGAGAGAGACATCGCATTCGTAAAAAAGAGAGCAGTGACCGTAGTGACGTAACAAAGTGAAAGGGAGACATCGGATTCAAAGAGAGAGAAATGACGTAACAAACAGAAAGAGAGACATCGGATTCAAAGAGAGAGCAGTGACGTAACAAACAGAAAGAGAGACAACAGATATAAAGGCGAGATCAGTGACGTAACAAACAGAAAGAGAGAGACATCAAATTCAAAGAGAGATCAGTGACGTAACAAACAGAAAGAGAGAGACATAACTTTCAAAGAGAGATCAGTGACGTAACAAAGAGAAAGAGAGACAACAGATGTCAAAGAGAGATCAGTGACGTAACAAAGAGAAAGCGAGAGATATCAAATTCAAAAAGAGATCAGTGACGTAACAAACAGACAGACAGACAACAGATATAAAGGAGAGATCAGTGACGTAACAAACAGAAAGAGAGAGAGACATAACATTCAAAGAGAGATCAGTGACGTAACAAAGAGAAAGAGAGACAACAGATATAAAGGAGAGATCAGTGACGTAACAAACAGAAAGAGAGACAACAGATGTCAAAGAGAGATCAGTGACGTAACAAAGAGAAAGAGAGACAACAGATATCAACGAGATATCAGTGACGTAACAAACAGAAAGAGAGACAACAGATGTCAAAGAGAGATCAGTGACGTAACAAAGAGAAAGAGAGACAACAGATATCAACGAGATATCAGTGACGTAACAAACAGAAAGAGAGACAACAGATATCAAAGAGAGATCAGTGACGTAACAAAGAGAAAGAGAGTCTACAGATATCAAAGAGAGATCAGTGACGTTACAAACAGAAAGAGAGAGACATCAAATTCAAAGAGACAGAGACAGAGACAGAGACAGAGACAGAGACAGAGACAGAGACAGAGACAGAGAGACAGAGAGACAGAGAGAGAGAGAGAGAGAGAGAGAGAGAGCAGTGACGTAACAAACAGAACGTCAAAGAGAAAAGAGCAGCGTTGTAACAAACAGAAGGTAAGACCGCTGTGAAAGAGAGCGCTGTGACGTAACCAACAGACCCAAAGACAGCGGGTGTCAAAGATAGATAGAGTATCATTTGTATAAGTCATTAATTTATTTAAGTCATTAATTTATATAAGTCATGAATTTATTTGAACCATTAATTTGTATAAGTCATTCATGTATTTAAGTAACTTTCAACATTAAAACCGAAGCTGATACCAAGATGATGTTTTAGCTGAAGATCTTCCTCCTGTAATCCGCACTGTTTCTGCTCCTCCACCATCATTGCCAATCATCCATCATCATCTGCCTCAGGCTTCTCTGTCCATCATCCGTCGGGCTTTCCACTCAAAACTGAAGTCTCACCTCTTCAAAAATTCATACCCAGACTCACTTCACCTTCCAACTCTCGACCCAAACGATACCCGCCTTAACAGCTGCTCTGTTTCTGATGCTCTGGCAACCGGGACCGGACCTGCTTCGGACTACTATTTTGACAACCTGTCTGAATCGACGCAGCGCTCGTGAGTAAGCTGGTACCCTGCTCTTGGCTTTCGAGTGGCGCTTTAGAAGTTTGGAGTTTACGATTACGATTGCGATTACGATGATGATGACAGAGACAGAAAGAAAGAAGAAAGACAGAAAGAGCGACAGAGAGAAAGAGAGAGACAAGGGAGGAAGGGAAGGGATAGTCAGATAGGCCTACAGCGCAGAGCCAGAGCTAGAGAAAGATACAGAGACAGAGTCAAAGACATCGAGAGAGAGAGACAGACAGACAGACAGACAGAGCCAGAGAGACAGAGAGCGCGACAGCGAGCGACAGAGAGAGAGAGAAGAATCTTTTTTGAGACGTTGGTCGTCGTCAGGCGATCTAAGCCTCATGTCAGGCCACACGACGACGGCTCCCTCCCTCGACCGCCGCCCCTGCCACCGCCGCCCCTGCCGCCCCTGCCTCCGCCGCCCCTGCCTCCGCCGCTGCCCCTGCCACCGCCGCCGCCCCTGCCTCCGTCGATGGCGCCGAGCCATCTGGACAGCTGAGCTGACGACGGATGGCATTGTGCATCTGCGTCGTCCGCTGCAGCAGGGTAGCAAGCACACACAGCCAGAGGCCGCTTATATTGTTGGCGTCATCGTTCGACCGATGGCCGCCGCCGCCGCCGCCCGTCGCCTTACCCGCTTTAGACCCTAATCGATACGTGGTACAAATACCTTTTCTGGCAGACGAACCATGCAGGTCAAGGCCGCTAGAGCTTGCGATGCTGGCTAGGTAGAGGAGGGTCTGCTAATTACGAAGGAGGCTCGAAATGCAAAGGAGGGCTCTTCTGATTATGTAAAGTTCTCGAGAGGTGGAGGACGGCTCTTTTAATTACGTAAGGGTAATGGAAAGGCGAAAGAGGGCTCTTCAAGTTACCTAGGGGGTCGTGTTGTGCTGCCATCGCTCGGCAAATGCCCGAGATCTGCGACTGCCGTTTTAGGGTGGTGCCAGTCTGAAGCCTTGATAAAGGAGGAGGGCGACGTTAATCATCATCATCTAGCTATAGCTCGTTAAACAAAGACTGCAGGCAAACCCCTTACGACACGTTCCTCCTTATTAACGTGTGAGCCAAGTTCCTCTGTTGAGTCTTTTCGTTGTCTCAAAACCTCTTTCTTTTCTCTGGGTCCCTCGCACTGGGTCTCGCACTCTGATTGGTGTGCACTGCGAGAGGCGCTATATAAATATATAGATACAATACAATACAATGCGATACTCAGTATTTGAATGAGAAAAGAGCAACTGAACATTGTGCACCGTAATTCGACGATTCTAGCCTTAGCGTCGCTTCACCGCCCAGCACCTTCATTATCGCCAGATTCCCCTTAATGTATAGGCACTCCGTAAATCAGCGGGGAAACGAAGCGTGAGGCAGGCTCGGACAGATCCCTTTTGTCCCAGATGGAAGTCCGACTGGTGTAGTTACGACTGCCTCGGAAGTCAAAGGGTAGAGAGGTGAGACGTCGCCTCGTGGTTACTTTAGAACCAGACGTTAACTTTGAACTTACTTTGGACCTCTAGAAAATGTCTTGAAGATTAAACAGACGCTGATCCGGTCCGTTCAGTCAACCAGAGTCATTGAAAGCTTCAGCTGAATTTCAACCAATGACCGTATTTAGAAACCGCTTGAATTGTACGAATAACCTTTAACCTGTAGAATTACAGTTGAACTGTGGTGTGATATTTATAACCCTTTCCCATAGGAAACCGTTTTAGCGTTGGGATGAACTTTCACCCCTAGAACAGCATCTGACCTATGGCGTGGTAGAACACTTAACGCTTTAAATAGCAATACAATTTTAAACCCACGGAATAAACTTCGACCCATAGAATAACAGCTCAAATGGCAGTTCGCCTTTGACATGCCACTGTCTTGTCTCTAAGAATCGTCCTTGCCAGAGCTTTCAATTATTATTGTATTGTATTGTATCTATCAATTTATATAGCGCCTCTCGCAGTGCACACCAATCAGAGGCGCTATTATAGGCTATAATTGAAGGCTCTGGTCTTTGCCATTTAGATTAGCAACTGAACTCATTAACCTTTTAGGCAAATGACCTTCAGAAGGACCTTTGGCCTTCAGAAGACTATCTGACCTTTCTTTTGGCGATTGATTGGCAAACAACCTTTGGCCGCAAGTGTCCAATCTTTATTGGCAAAAGACAAGCGCCAACACACTGAACAAATAATCTTACAAAACAGTATTGAAGAAAGACAATGACACTTAAGACAATACAATATAATGTAACAGTGGTGGCATCAATACGAAGTTCCAGAGAAAGCTAATTGCATTCAGGGCTTAAAATTGTGTGTTTTCTGACATAAAATTTGCAGCTGAATTTTCTGAGCATTTTAAGCACTGGGGACATTTATGCTGAAACAATCATACTACTGTATTCGTGAGAATATACTTTGACCTCTGTGCTGCCCTGTGACCTATGACATGGTCCTTGACCTCTGGCAGAAGACGCCGTCCAGGGCAGCAGCTGTAGGCCTATACTTCCCAGCACCATAGAAGACTCTCGGAGCGGATTAAGCGACATGTTCTCGACGTGCGCGCTACATGACCAAGAAGCCATTTGCTGCTCTGCTGTGCACGCACGCACGCACGCATACATGTACGATGACAACGTGATACCTTTCGGATCAACGAAGAGAAGGAGAAGAGGAGAGAAGGAGGAGGAGGAGCTATGAAAGAAGGAAGAGCTGGAGAGGAAGGAAGAGAAAGAGACGGAGGGATAGAGAGAGAGAGACAGACAGACAGACAGACAGACAGACAGCCAGACAGACAGACAGACAGAGACAGACAGAGAGAGAGAGACAGAGACAGACAGAGACAGAGACACAGAGACACAGAGACAGAGACAGAGACAGAGACAGAGACAGAGACAGAGACAGAGACAGAGAGACAGAGACAGAGACAGAGACAGAGACAGAGACAGAGACAGAGACAGAGAGCGACAGAGTGAGAGACAGACAG
>JACEVL010000142.1:22500-47500 GCA_020284085.1 Aporrectodea caliginosa
CGTGAGAGTCAGCCATGAGTATGATGTGTTAGCGACTTCATTTTCTTAGCCTCGGCATATGAGGATGGGTAGCCAGTCATCTCCATCGCCGTTTGATCTTCCCACCGTCAGCTGCTTTGGCTGGGGGGGGGGGCTCGATGGAGCAGAAATCTCGAAACAAAATTCTGCCCTGAGGGGGATTTGAACCTCTGACCTCTGGGTTGACAGTCCAGCACGATAACCATTGGACCACCGTGCAGCAACGAGACTGTTTGAGGCTTCTGGTAAAGCGAAATATAATAGAGTTTCCATCTTCTTCAATCAAGTGAGCGGAAGTCTTGATGAGTTAATCTAAAGGAGTCCATATGAATATGTGCAACTGATTTATAAGCTTCTTTCAGCTGATTGCAACCACCTGCCTTTGATAGAGCGACCTGTGAAGGTGGTAAGGTGGTTATATTTATGCGGACTGTAATCTAGTCAGTATGTAATATCAGAACCATATGTCGTTGATGCAAATTAGAGGACTGTTAAAGAAGCCATGTTTCGACGCCTGTCGGATATCTAGATGCATAAGAATAGATACATGCATACATACACATATGCATACATACACATATGCATACATACATACGAAAATGCACATATACATAAATACACACATGCATGCATACACATATACATAGATACAGGGATACATACACACACGCCTACATGCATATACATAGCTGCATACATACATGCATTAAAATCCATAGTGCAAATGAATTTATTTTCAAATCATAGAAGTGGTACTCTCACATCAATTTAATACAAACGATTTCACGTATCATGCATCATTTTATATTCTTCACATTGGTGAACAATACATGCTTACTAACTCTTTCCCATAATACGCTTAGTGTAGCCTACGATAATTGCGTTTGGCCACTATCCCAGACATCAGTAACACAATCTGTAAAAGATGAATGCAAATGTAGCCTAAATGTTTTTCTATAGCGACCTCGTGGCCTCGAACCTGCTCATTTTTCAATGAATTGATGGTTTGAGATCATTCTAGTTATCTGATCTACGTTGGCCAACTGATTAATATTCTGTAATTACTTAATTACATTTGATAGGCATCTGGGCAGTCACACATCATGTTCAATCGTTTACGTAAAATATGTAATTTTTAACAATACTTACCTTGTTGAGGTTTTTCAACTCGATCTCGGTGTCAGTAAACACAAATATGCATAATACCACCGCTGCCAGTTTGAATGCGTCTACGATTGGAAGGTTGTCCATAGAGTAATAGTAACATCACTGGCGTGAAGAGCAGTAGGAGGCGGGATCGATTCCCGCTACCATCCCAAAGCTTCACTCAGCCTATCATTCGCTAGATGACGTTGGTAAAATGAGTAGTAGGACGTGGTGGGCGCCTTGCATGGCTGCCGTATACAGTTAAATTCGACTCCTGTAATCATTTTTGATCATCCGTTCATAGTGAATTGTAATCATACTGCGTTTCTAGGTTTGAAACAATAAAGAATATCAGTATTTTACTTATTTACGTCATTTAAGTAGGCTATCCCGTGTACGGACCTTGCTAATTCGAGATTGAAGTCTCTGAAAAAGTCACCAATGGTATGCAAACCGGAGTGCATGCAAAGAAACGCATGGGACGAGCGCTCTGACCAAAGCAGTTGACAGAGGCAGCATCTATTTGCGCTCCATGTCCTATGAATCTATCTGTTCACGGACGAATTGTACAATCTATGTTCATGGTAATGTGATATTTACGATCGGGATTTTGTCGGACGGTCATTCGCGCGTTGCCCAATTTTCTGATAGTAGTTATTTTATTGGTTTTCCCAGACAGATAAATTTCCCTTTGAGTTTACTGGACAGATCGAAGCGAATGCATGAGACTGACATTGATGGAGTCTAATGCGTTTTGAAGGGATCTTGTTTGGCTTCATAAGGCCACCCTATC
This sequence comes from Aporrectodea caliginosa, assembly GCA_020284085.1. Taxonomy (NCBI): domain Eukaryota; kingdom Metazoa; phylum Annelida; class Clitellata; order Crassiclitellata; family Lumbricidae; genus Aporrectodea; species Aporrectodea caliginosa. Next base: position 24,458 of record JACEVL010000142.1, read on the forward strand.
AGACCTACATGCCTTCGTAGCTACTTAGAGCATTAATTTAACTTTACCTAGTTAATACAAAAGGAAATTAATTATCTTTAATTAAGACTACGTATTTCTAATCATAATGTGATACGATGTGATGTGACATGATGTGATATGCTATAATTTGATATGATCATTATATGATATGATGTGATATGATATATCATCTGACATCATATGATAAATGATGTGATAACTTGATATTGATATGATATATGATACGATACTATGATATGATATGTAATTGATGTAATCGAATCTAGTCCAATCTAATAGCGCAACAAAAGTCAAAATTACAATCATATGGAATGCTATGCCTGAACTGGTTGTTCTGATTCGTGACGCCTTTGGCCATGGATTTGTCTTCCTCGCATAACATCTGCAAAGCCATCGAGACTCTGATCCATCTAGTTTCGACAAAGAACAAATGCACAGGCTTATTTTCTGATGGATCTGTGTTCTGTTGTTCCCTGAGGAACTGTGACTTCTATTTCGGATGCCATCGTATCCGTCTATGCTTCGCTTTGTTTAATTACGTCGTGTCTTTTATGGCAGTCTGTAATTTCTACTAAATTTATCGTTTTATTTTACGCTTGATCTGGACAACAAATGGATCTATTTCTGTCTCGTCTTGTTTTGTTTACTCTGGTAAGTTTATGAAGCCTTTGGTCAGCGATGCCTATGTGAAGTAACGCTAAGATTGCAGCGCTTTCCTGAGGCAAATAAAAGCTATATTTAGTGTCCTGATAAGTACATACGTGTACACACATACATATACTCATATATTACATAACACGACTCAATGTAATACTGTCATAGCCTAGCAAAACTTAACCGAAACTAGTGACATAATATAACATAGCATAACATAAAATAATGTAATGTGATATATCCTAACCTAACTTAATATGAACTAACAACATAGTATAGCATAACAAAACATACCACAACAGAATATAACATGACTTTACGTTACAATACATTACACAACAATGCAGCATAATATAAATTACCTATAGCATAACCTGACAGCATAACGCAACATAACATTTACACAAAATAGCATAGCTTAACAACGTTATGCAACACATTATAACATAGCGTAGCTTAGTCTAACCTAACATAACCGGTCTTAACCTGACATAACATAACTAATACAAAGTAACCTAACTTAAACTAACAAACATGTAAGCATCGTAACAACGCCTAGGCCGACTTGACCTGACATAACTACAACATACTATACATACATAATGTACAAGTACATACATACATACATACAACATAGCATAATACATACATACATACATATAACATACATACAATATAGAACATAATTCAACATGACATACCAACGTATAGTAACATAAAATAATTCTGCCAAAGTCTAAACTAGCCTAACCTAACAAAACCTGGCATAACATGACCCAGCCTTGCATAACATATCCTCTCTTAACCTAACCTAACCTATTCTAATCTAACTTAGCATATGCATAACCTAGTCTAACCTAGCTTAACATAATCTAGCATTATACTTAGCCGAATCTAACCTAATTTAGCACAGCCCAACATGCACAACATGACATGACTTAACATTACATAACCTGACATCACATATGTATGAGCAGCAGATGTTCCCTGTCTTTAAAGCCAACAATGTACTCTTACCTCTCCACCTATCATTCGTTCATTTTGATTTCTAGCATTTGTATGGCGCCACTTTCTAATTAAAGCCCAGTGATGGATGGCGCTAAGCTGTTACGCTCTGAGGACTCGCTCAGCATCTCTCCACAGCCAACGTCTTAGACGGCTTAACCTCGAACCCGCACACCTCACGTTGCCAGCAGACAGCTCAACCAATGGACCATCGTGTGGAAGATGCGAAGGAAATAAGTGGACCTGTAGCTATTGCACGAGTTCTTTCCAGGAAGCGGATAATACGTCTTCAGCCTGGAAGTCTCCGGTTGGAAATTGGTTGGCATCAGCTGGCTTTACTCGTCTGTGAAAACACTCCGTTATTAGGAAGATGACTGCGCAAGTCAAAGTGTTCTCTGGCTTCGTTACACGGACCAAGTTCACACCCACTATTTATTTCCAGTGCGTGTCCACTGTCCAAGCCATTGCAGCTTCGTCTTTCTAATGCAGTGCTGCCGAAACAGGGTGCCGCAGGAACCCAGGATATCGTGTACCTGCTCTAGTGGTGCGGTGGCAGGATGGCACATGGGTCAAAACAATGAGCAACTATATCAGTTTCACTACCGACATAGGCCTATGACTATTTGTAAAACTTAAAGTAACCATAACCATAAATTTTATTGAACCCAAGTATCAGTATTGACGACGAAAAAAAGTACAAACGAGAAAAAACAGACTAGCAACAAGAGGATATGTAGGGTGAATACAAGAAATTTAACTCACCATTGAAATAAGAACTAACTGAAAAAAGTGATATTAAGGCCGAAGCCATTGACTGAAAGACTTTCAGTAATGGTGCATTGCCCTGGAAAAGGTTGGGAACCACTGTTCTGATGCAAGATCAGCTGAGTGAAATGTAAGCCACAGGCAGCGATATCTTCAATCTCGTACTTTAAGACAGCGCTCGCTTGTAAACCTCGGACTAGAAGAGGCACCTGCCCTGTTTATTGCGCTCGGCGGGAGACGCCTAACTCGGATCCGCGGCGGACGCGGACAGCTCGGAATATGTGAATAGATGAGGGAGAAAAAATCGACCTTTCAGCCAACTCATAAACTCTGATCAGCATTCAAAACAGATTGGAAGGAAAGCAGGAAAATAAATGGAGACCATCAGACGCGGTTTCCTGGACAATCGTTTATTACTTATTTCGTCACTGACATACGATCCTATTAACCATCCGTTTCCCAGACATCCGTGTTACCAGCATCAGTACCCGTCCAAAGCAGCAGCAGCAGTATTAGCATCTGTACTAGTCGCCGCATCAGCAACGCTGCCGCGTCTGTCGTCCCTGATCTGCCCGCTACAATATACTATAATAAAGTCCGGGGAAAAGCTTCCGTATTCATTTGTACGGACAGGTTATCCGTCGCTGTTGCCAACACACGTCTGCATATATATATATATATATATATATATATATATATATATATATATATATATATATATATATATATATATATATATATATATATATATATATACGAATGCTTGTGTTCATATATATATAGTGGACTCATGTCCATGCATGTATATATACACATACATATTATGCAGTCGTGTACATATTATGTAGACAGTTGGGCATCTATATGTTATAGGATATATAATTATACACCCTACTTAGATTTTAGATTTATACATGCATAAATATCCAGAAAACAAATAATGTTGCAGACATAGAAGTGTCATGAGTCATATATATTTGACATAGAAGACATAGAAGTGAAAGCCAAGAATATAATTATATAATATTGTACATATACTAATATATTACAATATATATGTAAAATAATATATTATATACCTAATTACCTATAGCGTACACCTATATGTCTTCAATGCTCGTGTGAAAACATGAAAATGTTTTGTATAAATGTGATTGTTCTTAAAAATTGCCACAAAGTCGAGAAAATCAAACCTATTTGTTGCTGCCTTGGATTGGTTGAGTAAGTAGGTTAAAACTGCAAGTTTCTATCGCAAATATGAACATGCCTGGAAAAACCATCAGAGATGATCAAAACTGGTTTCATACTGTGCTAGACTGTGCTGAATCTGCTGAATAATAAGGTCATAGACCGAACGTTTCTGTGGCATATAGTAAAATATTATTAATAATAATCTTTTCTTTATTGAGCGCCTGACAAACGCACTGCGCTGTACATTTACATGTTATGCAATTTAAATCTTAACTACTAACAGAACAGACAGCCTGCAATACAACGGCGCTAATAGCAGCCTACAAAGCATATCCGCCCTATAGTATACGGGGCTCGAACTCGGTACCTCTCGCTTTCTACGCCAGATGTTATCCAATGCGCTATCGGCCCCCCCGAAACTTTTTAAATGACTTGGGTCTCCTCGTGACTGTTTTTGAGAAATCGTGAAAGTTCACCAGAACTATGACCAAGCATAAATCATGTGCGCGCCTATAGGGTCGTGAATGTTTAATAGTATAGGAAATCGAAGTGTGTTCATACGCCTCTGGGGCTGCCATTAACGAAATTTCCATAAAAAAACTGGTTAAGATGAATATTTATATGACTTGGTCATTTGCATAATAATTGATGCACACGGCTTGAAATTAGGGCACCAAAGGGACGTGTTAAAAATGAGCTCTCTTGCAGGTCATCGTAATAAAAATAACTGGAAGCAAAATACTTACAGAGCGAAACTCTACACAACGACTTTCAGTTTTATAGCTAGCAAAATAGAGAATAAAAATGTGCGGATAACTCTTTTTGACCAATTTCATTCCTAGACTTAGGCCTACTTTCTGAGCGCGTTTCTCGCAAATTCATTTTCCGGATTTGCCAAAGCATAGAGTCGGCAATAACTTGCATTAATAACCTCAGATTGACCTCCCGGGATTCTGACCTGGAACGGACAAAACACCCTGGCTATGGCAGACTTCATTTAACATAGCGCCGGTGCATAAGCTGGTCTTTGACACCTTTTGTGTGGCGCTGGGAAATTTCGAAGATTTACATTTGCATTTATACTGGTAAATGGCGAAAATGGTTTTGTTGTAAGCCGTCAGCCTTAGCTTGTAAATCACACAAACTGGTGCTTGTAAGGGTATTAGGGTTAGAAAATGTTTGATTATTGGTAGATAATTTGCTGGATAACACTCGCATATATCAGACTGTGGTTGAGATAACATCGGTGTGGCTGCGCTTTTCTGAGGAGTTCACCAGGCGTATCTCGTCTAGTTATCTTATTGTTCACTGTTCTTTTATCGTTTTGTCGAAATGAATTTATTGTTTTGTTCCGAATGAATAACCTCATTTAGATTGGCACAGGCAGCGCTCTTGTGAGGTTAAAAGGAGCTATAGTATGTCTCTATAGATTCATACATGCATACAAACTACATAATTGTAGGCCTAATAACAATTATTATTGTTTTTGTTACTATAATTATAATTGTCTGAAGAGTCATCTCAGAACGGCTCAGAGTGTGGTGGCAGTGTCTCTGAGGGGTATACGGCGTTCCCCGTTGAAGAGGGACAGAGCCATCGAAATTCGCTGAAACAAGTATGAGGTTTCAAGTGGATCATGGGTTGCGTCCCTTATCTGGCATCCCAACTCCGATATGAACGCAGTCCTTCCCTGCTCCAAGCACCACCGGTCTCCAAGACGACCGCACATAATTATTATTACTATTGTTGTTGGTGGTGTTGGTGCTGTTTTTGGTGTTGTTGTTGTTGTTGTTGTTGCTCTTTACGTTCTACAATCCTCTCTGGTAGCATCTCTGCCTCTTTCTGTCACCTTAAAAGCGTCCTTTTCTCTCGAAGTAGGCTACCTCGCACTGGGAGCGCATCTGAAAGGCTAATGCTACGAGAAGCGACTTTTTATAAATGATCAAATACAATGTTGTTGCTGTTTTATGAAGATTTACAAGCAGATTTTTTAGACTAAATAGACCGCAAATGCTCTAGCTAATGCTAGTCTGCTACTCTTTTTCTCTGGTCCTCTGACCAATTTGACTTTGACCATTCTTCTCCCAACAGATAAAGATTCTCCAATATATGATTTCACTGGAAGCGACCATTGATTGAAGTTGTGTCCATTATGTTAACGGCCCTATAGAAGTCTTTAGATTAGAGTAGAAGAGATGCATTAAGGAAATTCACTCCAAAACCTGTTTAAGCCTATCACGACGTCAGCCTATACATTACTGTGATAGCCCGGTTGCCATAAGAAGATATGATATGTGCCTTGAGGCAGTGGAAGTCAACCGCGGATAGCGAATGGGGATTTAATGCATTTGATGCAGGAAATGATCTCAGCCTTTCCCTACATGTAGAGCAGACCGTGTTGTTCATTTAGCGCATTTTTATTAGATGTCTACGTTCAGCTGTGGTTGCGTTGAAATGAAGCTCCTTTCAAGAAACTGCCTATTTGGCTCCAGAGAACGTTTCTTGATTCCAACCTTGCAGACTATTACACGTTTGTAAAAACTTATCTTCGACAAGACGAAGGCTCTTCAAATTAAGTTTCCTGTTGCTTGTAATTAAGTGGATATAAGAAAAAAAGAAACATTCACAGACAGAAGACACACAGACAGACACGCAGACAAACACACACAGTCTCACAGTCACACAGACAGAAAGACTCACAAACAGAAAGACACACAGACAACCATATACAGACAAGCAGACAACAGAAGCAGACTCTGAGAGATAAGGAAGCGGATGGATAGATATAGGGAGACAGAGACAGCCATGCAGAGAGAGAGAGAGAGAGAGAGAGAGAGAGAGAGAGCGAGCGAGAGAGATTGAGATGTATGGCAATGAAGCCGTTCTTCGCAACTGTGTCCGCAGTTATTTCGCACGGAACTTAATTGGGATCCAGTGGCCATGCATTTCGGCCTCTCTCTCTCACGGACCGAAGAACACACGTGCTACATGGACGGTCCAGTTTATGGTCAATTCACCGCATAAATCAGCATAAAAGGACGCCAAGGACCTAGGAGCCGGGCAGCCCTGTCGGTCGGTCCATCGGTCGGTCGAGCTGTGCAGCGCCCGCCGTAGCCAGGCAGAGACGGAGGCGGCAGCGGTGCCCGGAGTATTGACACTGTGTGGATGGACGGATGGAGGGACAGACAGCGTTTGCTGGTGGCTGGCAGAAGTGAAGAAGGGTTTTGGAACAACTGAAGCTGTTGCCTGGCTTGATGGAAAAAGAAATGACACGACTCAACGCGACATAACATAAGACTGTAATAACGAACTTCTGAGAGACGTAAAGACGCTATATTAAGAGTCTTACTACATGCTGTTGTAGTGTGTCGATCATAAGCTTGAAATTGCATGGAAGAAAGAGACAGACAGACAGACAGAAAGACAGACAGACAGAAGACAGACAGACAGAAAGACAGACAGACAGAAAGACAGACAGACAGACAGACAGACAGAAGACAGACAGACAGACAGACAGACAGAAAGACAGAAAGACAGACAGACAGAAAGACAGACAGACAGACAGACAGACAGACAGAAGACAGACAGAAAGACAGACAGACAGACAGACAAACAGACAGACAGACAGACAGACAGACAGACAGACAGACAGACAGACAGAAGACAGACAGGCAGAGACGACAGACTGACTGACAGACAGCCAAATGGACAGACAGACTGCAGACAGTCAGTCAGACAGACAGACGGACGGACAGACAGACAAACAGACTTGCAGACAGACAGCCAGACAGACAGATTGACTTACTGACAGACAGACAACCAGACAGATAGACGGACAGACAGACTGATAGACATACAGGCAGACTGACAGACAGACAAACAGGCAGACAGACGGACAGACAGACTAGACTGATAGACACACAGATAGACAGACAAACAGACAGACAGGCAGACAGAGAACACGTTGTCATTGATAACGTTTAGTCAGTCAGATAATGATGATAGACTACACAGTATTCTGATTGACAAATGAGACTGGTGTCCATTCTGAGCTGATATCCGTGTTGCACAGATAGCTGGATCTATCTCTTCTATCTCTGCCTCCCTCCCTGTCCGCTGCAAGGACCACCATTTATGTAGCCATATCGCCAACCATCCTATGCACTGCATTCCTTTTCATGGCGTCAGTCTGTCTGTCTGCGCGTGCACCCGCCAACTCCTCCTCGCTTCCTGAGACTGTACATTCCTCTGAAGAACAGACATCCATTGGCGAGGTGATTATAATGACCAGTGAAAACAGGATAGGAATGCAGTTTAGAGGCCTACCATATACTTGTGTAACTTAGCATAAGAATGAGTCACTGGACATAGCATAGCATGATATAGGATAGCATGACATGACAACAAAACATAGCACAATAACTTAGCATAATATAACATGACATGTCATAGCACAGCACAACAGACTCTGAGCATAACATAACATACATGACATAACATACATGACATAACATAAGATGATATGACACAACATGACATAGCATGACATATCATGACATAACATGACACAAGTCACACAACATGACATAGCATGACATGACATAACAAAACATAATATGGCACAACATAAAATAAGCATGACATAACATAACATATCATATCATAACATAGCACAACATGACAGCACATAAGATAGCTTAATATAACATAAATATGAAATAGCATAACATGACATGACATAACATAATAAAAGACATAACGTACCAAAAATTGCATAACATAACGCAGCATAGTCTAGAGTATCACAGTTGTTGCATTGGTTGTACATGTACATATGCCCATAAAGCTGCAACAGCAAAACTCGCCACTAGCCAGCTAAATAATCCCGTCTGTGTTAGGGTCATGACCTCCTGAACAGGTTCATTGGCTTCTGAGAAAGACAGCAATCAAAAGACTGTCTGAAATGGCGAAGAAACACGCAAGTGGACCAAAATATCCACACGAATGACTTTGTTTCTCAAAACAAGACGTTGGAAATGACAGGGCTAGAGCAATCGTAACCTTATATACTTAACAGAAAACTCCATTTCTAAAGCGTTGCTTGAAAGCTAAACGCAGAGCATCAGTTTACTCACGAAGGCTGCGTCAAGTCAGAGGTGTGCCCAGGGATAAGAAGAACAAGATCCGGCTGCCTGGGAGAAAGAGAAGCTGCAATAATGAGACTTCAGAGGAATTGGAGGAAGGAAGCGGATTAGAAGGATCAGAGGAGTCGTTAAACATTGCTAAGGATCACTGGTTACTATGTTCGTCTATAATAATAATAATAATTATTATTATCATTATTATTAATTATTGTTTCTAGAAGTCTGAGGGATTATTCCTATCTTGGGCAATAATACGGCATTCAACGGCACTTTTCCTGCAAACCCTGAAGACGAGGCCTGACCCTCCAGACAAATTTCCTGCTCCTTATAGCAATTTTTCATAAATCCTGAGGGATCCTTGATACCTCGGGTAAAAAAAAAATAATAATAATAATAATAATAATAATAATAATAATAATATTTTTATTATAATAATAATAATAATAATAATAATAATAATAATAATAATAATAATATTTTTATTATTATTGTTATGTATTATTTTGAAAGTTTTTAGGCGCCCAAAGTCACACGTGATTTTGATGTTCGTATGTTCGGCTTAAATTACAACTTACGTTGTCAATGAAAGAGAAAAATACATTTGTAACAGCAAAGAATTTAAAGTATATTGTTTCAGATTGTGCTTTTAATTAACTCCAACGCATCATATTCACTTATTCACCTGGGAGAAAAATCTCCTTAAGATACATGTAGTGGAAGAGGTGGCCATTAGCGACTTCATTTTCTCAGCCTTGGCTTACGAGAGGAAGTGAACGTTTTTCTCTCACCGTCTATCCTGTTGCCGAGTGCAACGGCAGTGCACTCATTTTATTATTGACTTGGCCAGAGGTCGCCAGTGTAACAGAACTCTCGGCGTCTATCTTCCCTGGCCAGGAATCGAACCCCCATCCTCTCAATTAGCAATCACGCACGCCAGTCACGAGAGCACGGCGCCACAGAGTCTGCGTGAGAGCCAGTGAATTACTCGTGGCGGCACACAACGTATTGCTTGTTTATCCTTTCTGATCGTGGCCGCTGTTTGCTGGCGAGTGAAGAGTTACAGCAGTAAGCGGATTGTGCAGATAGCAGCAGCTGAATAATTTTTCCATGCAAAGCTTATTTCAGCAATTTATGATTGGTGGCGTGCATAAAATGAAGACAGATTTGTTGTGTTCGAGAGCAGATATAACTGTACCCGGGCATAACTCAGGACCAAAGGATGTAAGGATATGAAGCGAATTACCAGAGAGACATACTGTCTGTTAGGAGGTCAGTCATTAATGAAGACTTACTGAATAACTGCCGAGTGAGCCAAGTGTCTGAATGACTGATTAAAAGATTAAGCGACAGACTGACTCTGACTGACTGACTGATTGACTGACTGACTGACTGACTGACTGACCGCTCTAGTGACTGCACAACTGACTGAATAACTGCACAACTGACTGAATAACTGCACAACTGACTGAATAACTGCACAACTGACTGAATAACTGCACAACTGACTGAATAACTGCACAACTGACTGAATAACTGCACAACTGACTGAATAACTGCACAACTGACTGAATAACTGCACAACTGACTGAATAACTGCACAACTGACTGAATAACTGCACAACTGACTGAATGACTGCCGGATTAGCTAAGTGACTGAAAGACTGACTTAATAAAGGCGACTGACCGACTGACTCAATGACTCAATGGCTGATTGAAATACTGATTGACTTACATACTCTCTTATTAACTAGTAGTCTGCCTTACTAATTGACTGACTGACTGACTGACTGAATGAATGACTGAATGAATAAATGAATGACTGGCTGTCTGTCTGACATACTTTCTGAATTACTGCTTGACTTGCCGATTACTTGATTTGCTGGCTGACAGATTGACTGGCTGACTGGCTGAATGGTGATTGATTGACTGGCTAATTAATGACTGAATGACTGAATGGCTGTCTGACTGATTGTCTGAAAGGTTGCTTGACCACCGATTACTTGATTTACTGACTGCCAGTTTGACTGGCCAACTGGCTCAATGACGACTGACTGATTGGCTGAATTAATGACTGACTTCCTAACTGTTTGGCTGATCACTGACACTCTGATTTCCTGTCATCGTGAATGATTGGCTGACTGATATTTCGACTGACACTAATCCCTGGTCCTCGTTTTACTATAGACGACCTCCTGAGCGGCTTCTTATGTCTGGCGATGACCATTTAAGCAGCCATCTCTCCGATTTGCCTCGACCCGATCAGAGATCTCTGGCGCCCACTAGGTCAAAGCTCCTTCGTCAGATGGCAGCAGGTTCTCATTAAGTCTTCTAAGACTTCAGACGGAAGTTCTCAATGCGTTTCGGAAGGCGGTCATATCTTTTACGGTGGCCATATTCCTTATCGAACAGCCGCTGAAGCAGAGAGCAGTGATGCTTCTTGGTGTTTATCCGTCTCAAGGTCTCAGCATATATGTAGAAGAAGGAAAAGAAGAAGGAAAAGAAGAGGAAGAAGAAGAAGAAGAAGAAAAAGAAGAAGAAGAAGGAAAAGAAGAGGAGGAAGAAGAAAAAGAAGAAAAATAAGAAGAAAAAGAAGAAGAAAAAGAAGAAGGAAAAGAAAAGAAAAGGAAGAAGAAGAGGAAGAAGAAAAAGAAGAGGAAGAAAAAGAAGAAGAAGAATCAGTCCTTTAAGCTAGCTCGAGAGGCAGCCATGGACATGAAGTGTTGGCGACTTCATTTTTCTTAGTCTCGGCATATGATGGCGAATGACCAGGCCTCTCCCTTGCTGTCTGATCTTTCCACCCTCTGTGTACGATCAATGTAATCATTATAGCTGAGTTCCCCATGGGCACACGTGGAACAGAAATTTCGAAAGAAATTTTAGCCCTGTATGTAATCATAACCGTAATCTTGAGTTTTCTAAAGAAGCGAGGTCGCAACAACCAGTTTATTCACAGACGCTCAGTCAAAACAAAGTCGATAGGTAGGGTCCGATAACACACTGGCATAGAGAGCGAGAGGTTCCGAGATCGAGCTCCGTAGGGCGGACATGCTTTGTAGGCTGCTATTAGCGCCGTGTATTGCAGGTCTGTCTGTTCTGTTAGTAGTTAAGATTTATGTCTTCTGTCATTTGTGTTCTTGTGAATTGTTTCAATTGCATAACTGTACACTGTAACCGGTTGCGCTTTGTCAACCTGATTGTTTCAATAAAGAATATTTATATATAGGTAAGATGAAAATCGGTTCCTGGTCAAGATCCATAGGGTCAGACAGGCTGATAGTCAGACTGTAACGGTGGGTGTTGTGTAGAGCCTGGGAGGCAGGCAGCCATTAGACGCAGCCTCGGTGCTGCGACTAGTGGCAGACGAAACGACGTATGCAATTACCGTAGGAGGCATGTCCTAAGACTGACGGAAAGATGGAGATAAAGAGCGTCAGAGAGAAACGCTCATAATTATAGAGAATAGGACAGAGGCATAGACAAAGGCATAGAGAGAGAGACAGACAGACAGACAGACAGAGACAGAGACAGACAGAGAGAGAGAGAGAAAGAGAGAGAGAGAGAGAGACTGACTGAGAGAGAGAGAGAGACAGACAGACAGAGAGAGAGAGAGAGAGAGAGAGAGAGCCAGACAGAGAGAGACAGAGAGAGAGAGAGAGTGAGACAGACAGACAGACAGACAGACAGACTAACACACACACGCGCACACACTACATACACCTACACAAACACACACACACACACACACACACCTACACACACTTACAGACACCCTCACACAAAAAAGAGAAGACTGAGAGATTCTGTCAATTGGCAGACGAAACAAGGTCTGCCATAGAAGTAATGTCCGTCTAGACAAAGAGACAGAGACAGAGACAGGGACAAAGACAGCGATAGACAGAGAGACACAGAGAGATACAGAGAGAAGAGAGAGAGAGACAGACAGACTAACACACACGCGCGCGCGCGCCTACATACACCTACACACACTTACAGACACCCTCACACACAAAAAGAGAGGACTGGCAGATTCTCTCAAAAATGTCAGACGAAACAAGGTCTGCATTTACCGTGGTGCCATAGAAGTCATATCCGTCTAGACAAAGCAGACGACGTAAGAGCAGAGCAAACAACAGCAAGAGACGAATCTCCTGGTGGATGATGAGTGCATGGAATGCAGTGGTGACTGCAGTGCTTCTAAGAATAAGAATAATTAATAACATCGCAGACAGAGCAGTTGGTCCGACTGAAGGATTTTTCAGACAGTTCTGTTAGGATTCGATCCCACGAAGTAGTTGATGATAGGTTATAAAACAGTTCAGATGAATCCAAAGTATATGATACATGCCTGAATCTGATAATTACAGGAATATGTATGTATATATGTATATAGGTAGGTAAGTATGCATACATGTATGTATGTATGTATGAATGTATGTAGACGTATAAGGTCTACATACATACATATTATATAAATACATGCATACACACATCATTCAGATATTTATATAGCGCCCCTTCAAGATTTCTACTCAGAGGCGCTGAATACAGCGCGGACACTGAATCGGAGTTTCACGCCGAAGCGCACGATATTAGTTGCCCAGGGTCCCTACGCGTGTACGTACATACATGCATACAGAGCCTACATATTAACTCATGAATATATGTATGTACTTATATATGCATGTACAGTATGTATATGTGTATGTATACATGTATGTATGTATGTATGTATGTATGTATGTATGATCTATGTACGTGTGTATGTATGTCTTAATAAGTCGCCGTTCAAGTGCCTCTCAAAGCCTTGTCTTCACTGGCCTTATTGTGTGAAAAGCTCATTCAGAATAAACCATAATCTTTTATAATGATCATATAACTAAAACAGTCTCGACTGATGGGCTCTCGCAGACACGTAGAACCCAAGCAACGAAGTCCTATAATAGAGCAATGTCGCGTATTTTAGTTTCAACATGGACATAGCTGTGCATTTTCAATTCCAAACCGATTTCTTTCACTGTGGACCAGTCATCAGTAAAATCAACGACATTAAACATATCATGATATCAACAAACTACGACATCAACGATCACAGACAGACAGACAGCTTAAAAGACCAAAAGACACGAAATATGACCTTTGGTGCCCTCTGAGTGGCTATGCATCAATCTCCCATTTACAACAAACGCAGAAGGCGTACAAAACCGCGTCCTTCTTTTTCATATGGAAATGAGACAATGGGCAACAGGCTGCTCTTCGTGTTGTAGCGCATCAATTGTTCCGCATTTAGGTGGCTGTTCCACCAATGGCGCTGCCATGGAACCCGACACACCGGCTGCTGCAGCAGATTCCGAGCGACGAGGATGCTAACAGTTTGGCATCGGCTGCTGCGGAAGCTGACTGAGATTAATTTGAGTCTGAAGCCGAAACGAGAAGCATCGTCGAACGGAGTCAAAAGATCAAAGTAATATCTCTGATCGCGTCTACATGCAATACTCCAGCGATCAATAAAGACGCTACGAAACCATAAATGTCCACGACCGGCAGACGGTCGGACGCACGGCGACGAAGACAGGGACACACAGGCAGAGGCAGAGAGACACGAGGAACAGACGGACATATGGATGGACGGAATAGACAGAGAGACAGAAACAACAGTGTGACAGATAGACGGACATACATGCATACATACATACATGCATACATACATACATACATACATACATACATACATACATACATACATACATACATACATATATACATACATACATACATACATACACGTACATACACATACATACATACATACATACATACATACATACGTGCATACATACATACATACATACATACATACATACATACATACATACATACATACATACATACATACATACATACATACATACATACATACATACATACATACGTGCATACATACAAACCAGAAAGACAAACAGACAGATAAAAGACAGATCAAAACGCAGACAGACAGATGAAGACGCAGACAGATCTAGGGATAGTTACAGAGACAGGCAGAGAGATAACAGCAGAGGCGGATAGAAAGACAGAGACAACGTACGAGAGGCAGAGTCAGCCGCACAGATAGAGAATAGGACAGAGGCATAGACAGAGACTGAGGCAGAGACACAGAGACACAGACGGAAATAAATAACCAAACTAACACACAAGTACACACACAGAAGACTGGCAGCGTAGGATATATTGAGACAGCGAAACACGAAGAAGAAGGGCGGAAACCAATGGGGAAATGGTGGAAGAGAGTCTGCGCTGGTATGAGGAGTAAAAACGCACTGATAAGATATCAGTCTCTAACAACATCTGACTCGCTGTCAGATAAATCATTCGAGGTCATATTTAATGGCATATGCTCCTAATGATAATCATAAAACCATCCCACAGCAGAATTTCTCCTTTAGTATAAGAAATCTCATCGAACGTACATGTACGGGTGTTCCAGTGGGGGGAACCGAGTACGCCCGGAGCCTTATCGTCGCGTTCTACGTCGTTCCTTCTGCCATCGGCAATTAAGTTTTCCAGTTAATCATCGGAAATGTCGATCTGGCCATCGCTATTAAATGCAGAAAAAAACTTTTCGCTTGAACACTCAAATAAATTCCACCGATGTCACACATCATATGCTAAATGGTTAGAGAGCTCGTTTAGAAGCTTGAAAGTCATGTTAATTAGTACACTCGTGTTAATTAGTATATCCGTCTTGTGTTTATTTGACAAAGCAAACAGGACTGAGACTAGACAAGTACTTCCTCAACGCAATCACATTAAGTTTTAGTTCATTACTTTTATCGTTCGTGAACCGATTAAGAATGCCTTACCTGACCCAATGAAGGTTACACGCGTAAGCAAAACATCGAGATAAATTATAACCAGACAAAAGACGTGAACGTCGCATGAGGATGTGATTTGGTTTAACTTTATGCGAATATTACATAGGGCAGTTTCCTGTAGCAAAGGACATAAAGTTATGTTTGTATATATATATATATGTATGTAAATGAACTTTTGTATAGCGCATTATAGAACCTCACACAAAGCGCTGTGAACATTGTCTAAGCCTCTAAGGGATCCAACCAGGATGCCCTTAACACAAGAACAGAATGTATCTTGAACTCGTAATCGTAATCTCGAAAAGTCGCGGGGACCAGCTTATTCACATGTGCTTAGTCAAAACATAATCGATAGACATAATCGATCGGTTTCAGGTCAAGATCCAAAGAGGTCAGGCATGCAGACAGTCACACGGTTAAGGTGGATAGTGTTTGGAGCTGAAACTGCGAGGGAGGTAAGGGGAAGAGGAGGAATCGGGATAGGAGGTAACTAAATATGGAAGTAGCAGTGCTTACGTTTAATAGAAAAAATTTTCTAAGGGGAAGAACGCATGCAGTAGTTGAGCTTCGCGACTTTAAGTCTTTAAAACCTTAAAGAGTGAAGTGCTGTGAACAAATTCTTCTTCAACCTGACGCTTTCGGTGTTTCATATAATTATAAAGGTTTCTCTCTTCCTCTGTTTCTGAAACGTCTGAAGTCCATTTTATTTGTTAGTGATGGAACTGACTTGGGTCGGGAGCGACTCTGTGTCGCCGAGTGGCGCTTTTAAATGTTTGATTACAATTACAAAATTGCAATAAGTTAGCAGGTCGTTTTCCGAGTAGAACCTAATATCTGTCATTCTTCGCACCTTCGATTCAGTTGTACTAACCGAGAGTGCATTTGAAGTGCACAAAGTAACTCAATAGTAACCAGTGTTACCTAATACTAAAAATGTAATAAGTAACTCAATAGTAATAAGTGTAACAAATAATAATAATTATTAACTAATATTACCTAATCCTAAAAATGCAATAGTCTAAGTAACTTTAAAGTAACTTAGCAGCTTTGAACAAGCTATAGTCTCCCAGACGCGGCTTTTGTGTAACGTGGGGAAGTTTTTCAGCGATTTACATCACATTAAGCCCCTACAGGGCCTACACCACATTACACTACGATAATAAACCTATTCTAGAATGTTCTCTATGAGAGCTTCCGATGTCCAGTTCATCGGTGGACATAGCTTGAAATCTGGACGTCTGGTGGTTCGGTCGTAATAGATGACGTCACCCTGTGACCTTTCAATGGAGCATAATCCACGTTTATGGCTGTATTTCACGACCTCCTCGCTCGCTTTATGGCGACCTGGCGGAGAAATTTGATTAAATCTTTTTTCCATCCTCTACGCTACACGTAGGTCGCCCAAGAAGCAGTCGGAAATAGCTGCGGGATTTGGTCAAAATGACCGTCAAGTCAACTCTGTCAACATTGATCATTTTGCGGGTCAGATGACTGCTACAGTAGAGCTGCAGTCATTGCATTGCATCAATGTATTTCAAGAATAGATTAAAAAATATATGAACCAAGGTTTAAGGACAGTGGAGTAACTTAAAATTTCGAAGGATTAGCTGAGCTGGACCCTTTTTGCACTTGATGCGGCTCTATGGAGATAGATGTCCTCTCGTGCGTTTTAATTATTCAGTATCACGCGAGTACGACGAAAACTGTGCCAACATTTGGGTCATGGCCCCAACTGAGTTTAGAAAACCTGTGCAAATGGCAAAGCTTGTGTTCGATGGCGAATCCCAGGGTCATAACCAACCCCATAAACACAGATCGTGCATTCGCCCTCGCTTCATTTTTGCTTTGTAGTGCAGTGGTTAGCGTGCTTGACTGTCAATCGAGAGGTCGGGGGTTCAAATCCCTGCCGGGGCTGAAATTTGGTTCGAGATTTCTGCTCCATCTGGATCCCTAGCCAACTCAGCTATAATGAGTACACTGACTGTACACTGTCGGTGGGAAGAAGAGACGACGAGGGAGAGGACTGTCTACCCGCCCTCATATGCCGAGGCCAAGAAAATGAAGTCGCCAACACTTCAAACCCATGGCTGCTTAACGGACTGCTCTTCTTCTTCTTACATCGCATTCACCATATATTGCAATACATGAGCACTCTCAATCTTACATCGCATTACTTTCCATAAATTACATTGAAACATTTATATTATATTACATTACACCATTGTCATTGTATTACATTGTACATTATTTCGTCCTAAGCAGAACAGAGAACTAAACGAAGAACGGATAAACAGAAAAAACATACAAAAACACCTTAAATAGCAGAACCGGACCACAACTCAAACTAACGCTCCTCTTCTGGAGTAAGTGTGTATAAATCCGCGATCTGACATAAGACATGTTTGTCCTTTATTGACACACCATGACCATTAACTAGATAATCAAACTCATGCCCATAAGTGAATGTCAACGACAGCATATTGATTGTACTATCATCGACAGTTAGTATGCCTTTAAGGAGTTAAAGAATGGCGGGACTTCAGTCCCTTCTGGGTACCCGATTGTTTCCCTCAAAAGTTAATAAGATAATCATGTGATCTGTCCGTTTTAAATTTCCAAACTTATGATCGGTGATTAATGACTGTTCTGGATCACTACTTGTAATTAACTATTCTCCGGAAACAATAAAAGGATTGATTGATTAAAAACTATCATAGATTTAAAGTCGAAACTGCCTAGAAAAACTAGACCAGCCATAAATTCCTAATGCGTTATATCCGTTGCTGTATAATAGCGTTGTGGTGGCGCTTAGTGCAGATTGGCTGAAACGCTAAGGACGGTCGGACGGTTTAGCGTAACACTGTAATTAGTCGAGTATTGATCGGATCTCGGTTGATACGGGTTGCATCATAATTCCTCACATTCTACCGTTGGCCGATCATTGCTATTCCGCTCGAATCCTTTCTACGCGGCTTCGATTTATTGCTCACCTAATAGAAAACAGCCGCTCGACGGTCATCACGCCACCTTCGCCAGGGCCTGCATCGAAGAGGGGACTCCCATCGTATGCCTAGTGCTGGCTGTGTTCGTCTCGATGTGGCGGTGGATCTTACTCGGTTCGTTTGGATACCATCAATAGTCTAGATAATGGTTAGCGTGCTGGACTGTTACGGAAGAGGTCTGGGGTTCAGATCAACTCCAAGGCAGATGGATGGTTTGGATTTCTCTTCCATTTGTGAGATAGTGTATTATTAATTGAGTTCACTGTCGATGAGATGACCAGCCGGCAGGGAGAGGACCTGTTATCTTCCCTCATGTGCCGAGGCAAAGAAAGTGAAGTCGCCAACACTTCATGCCTATCAATGCCTCTCCGAGCTAATTGATTGAACTGATCTTCCGCCACTCTCATCTTCTTGGCTTCATTAGTTCCTGTCCATCTTGCTGTGTGTATCGCTAGTTGTCTTTGTGCCTGCTGCCATTGACCTGTCCTCTTCCCCTCTTTCGTTTCTGTGATTCCCTGTGTTTGTGTCTCTCTTAGACACATAAACTCTTCCTCCACGGTTCCTCGATCTACCTCGATTGTTATGTGACTTTATTTCCTTTGTCTCAATTTCATTATATTAGTTCTCGTGTGGTTGATGTTTACCCTGCTGTTTGAGTTCCCTCTATCACTCCACATCCCTGGATTCCTCTTTCTCTTCCAAACTCTCTCTCTGTCCGTTTACATCTGTCTTTGTCTCTCTTTGAGCGCCTCTGAGTAGGTTCCTTGAAGGGGCGCTATATAAATGCTCGGAATGAATGAATGAATGAGTACATGTAGTTCCTTATCCTGCCTGTATTCTTACATCTAGTGTTTCGCTTATGCCTGCTCGCCTCTCTTTCTTTTTCTATGCCTCTCTGTATCTGTCTGTTTGTTTGTCGCTCACTCTCTCTCTCTCTTTCTCTTTTTCTTTCTGTCTCTGTCTCTTCGTCTCTGTCTGCTTGTCTGTCTTTTTGTATGTCTGTCTCTGTCTGTCTCTGTCTCTGTCTGTCTGTCTGTCTGTGTCTGTGTCTGTCTGTGTCTGTGTCTGTGTGTCTGTCTGTCTGTCTGTCTGTCTGTCTGTCTGTCTGTCTGTCTGTCTGTCTGTCTGTCTGTCTCTCTCTCTCTCTCTCTCTCTCTCTCTCTCTCTCTCTCTCTCTACTCATTCATCTCTAGTACTTCCCAATTCTTGGTTCTGTATTCAGTCAGTCTGGCATCTGCAGTGTCTCAGAATGTCTTTCACTCTCTGGTTCTATCCTTGTCTACGCCACTGTCTCATCTTTCTTTGGCACTGTTTTCATCTCTGCCTCTATCCGGCTCTGTGTCTGTGCCCTTCTGTGTTATTCTCCGACTCAGTATCTCTACGACTCAGTATCTCTATCTCATTAGCGTTTGAGACAGTCGAGGCTCGTGTCAGGGTATCTATCACTCTATCACTCCCTGGCTCTGTCTCTCATCCTGTTACCATGTCTCTAAGCTTAAAGATCATCCGTATCTGTCTACCTATCTGTCCTTGTCCTCTCCTTCGTGACCGTCAAGATCAGGGAGGGAGACGAACCAGGGAGTGGCCACCGGGCTCCGAGTAATTTGAACGGTCGAACGGGATTATTGGGAGCTTGGCCGGTTATTTCCGGATGCTGCAGCAGCAGCAGCTGGTCCAGCTGATGTTGCAGAGGACGATCTATGATGGATGCGAAGACGCGGCAGCAGCAGCAGCAGCAGCCAGGGCAATCTATTACTCAGCCTCCATCTCTGTTGTACGTCTATCGCGTTCGGCACTCGCCCAGGAATGTGGCGTAAGACGAAAGAGATGATGAGACAGAGGAGAGGATGACGACGAGAAGAGATTTGGAGGAGGAGGAGATAAGGAGGAGGAGAATAAGGAGGAGAATGAGGAGGAGGAGGAGGAGGAGGATGTGGAGGAGAAAGGTAGGGGCAGAAGATGTAAGAGGATAATGAGAAAGAGAAGAAATGTGGAAAAGCGCAGCATGGGTAGCTAATCGATTTAGAATCTAACCCATTAGCTAACCGATTAAACAAACAGCTCACTCTTATTCTAATCGATTAGCTACCAGATTTTGTAATTCTAATACTATTCGATTAGCAAATTTCAATAGCTAATTCTAATTTTAATCGATTAGCAATAATATTGTACTAATCGATTAGCTACTCGATTAGACATTTTTAGACAAATAGCTAATTCTAATTCTATCGATTAGCTACAAGATTTTGCTAATTCTAATTCTAATCGATTAAAAGATTTGAGCAGCTAATTCTGATTCTAATCGATTAGCAATTTAACTGATTGTGCCCATTTCGAAGCTCAGGCAGAGCAGGAGGACATAAATGAAAGGAGGAGCAAGAAAAGGAAGAGAAATTGGAATAGAAATGAATTAAGAAGATCAGTAGAAAGAGGATTAGACCGGGGAGAAAATTTAGAGGACGAGAGGTCTAAGGAAAAGGAAGATCATAAATAGGAGGAAAGGAGGAAGACCATTGGGAATATGACGAGTGTCACGAGACAGAGACAAGATGGAATTGACTGAGGAAGAAGATAGAAGAGGAGAGAGCGAGTAGGAGAATGAGGAGGATATTAAAAAGAACTAGAAAGAGTATAGGAGACAGACAGACACACAGGTCAAGAGGAGAGGACAAAGAAGAGGAGGCAGAATGAATAGCAGAACAAACACGACCAGGGAGATTGACACGATGAAGACGACTACAACGATCTACACTTGACTTATCCAATTTGTTTTATTTATCGTCCAGGTCGCAACCAGCCAGCCATTCGATTAAATATATCTCAAATAACCTTCAGAATAATCCATTATATATATATCTCTCTCAAATAATATCAGAATACTCCATATCTCAAATAAATGTCAGAATATTGCACTAAATATATCTGTTATAACTATCAGAATATTCCATTTTATATAGATATTTCAAATAACTGTCAGATTATTCTATTGAATATATCTCAAATAATATCAGAATACTCCATATCTCAGATTATAAATGTCAGAATATTGGACTAAACATATCTGTTATAACTATCAGAATAATTATTCCATTCAATATTATCTCAAATAACTGTGAGGTTATTCCATTAAATATATCCCAACGGCAGAGTATCCCATTAAATATATATGAAATAACAGTCAGAATATTCCACTGAACCAGAGGCAGTACATACATTGTTTTAACTGCCAGGGCATTCATACAAGTGACCAGTGTAGGGTCGATTTATGGCGGCCTGGGCAAAAATTCTGTCGGCCTTGTGGCAGGGCAACGACCAGGGCAAAGGCTCTTTTACCAGGGCATCTGCCCTGGGAACTGTTTATAAACGCGAAATAATGAAAGAGCGACATAACAGAGGAGTGACATAAATACCGTATCAAAAGAGTGACAACCTAAGAAATGAAGTCTAAATCAAAAGAGCTACAAAAATGTGTATGTACTCATTCAAAAGCAGTAAATCTAGGCTACGAGTCTAAACACTACGTCTGTAAGCTGCGAGTCTAATAATGTACTAAAGTATCAGTGTATGTCTGATTCCTCTACAAATCTATGACATGAGGTCAACTGCATATTGTGGGCAATCCCTCGAGTGGGTTAGTGCCACGTCTCCTTGATAAACAATGATTAACCCTTTCAGTACCACCCATTAAAAAATTGAAATACCGGATGAAATTTAACGAAAAAACATTTTTATATTTTTGTCATAGTTTTGGTTAAAAAATCAAGAGTAATTGCTAAGTAAAAGTAAATTAAATTAAACGAGCAATTCAAAGCCATTGTTTTTGGAGAAATGTGCAAAGAATTTTGTATTATTATGAACAATTTCATAAAATTTGTGATTCAAAAATAAGTTTTTATCATTGTCATCAAGTTTACTAATTGTTAGACAGTTCAAAGTTACATTGGAAACCCTTTTCAAATGTCACAAAAGTAACCTTCTAGAGTATCCAAAAAATTACTTCCAATAGTGCAATTGAGTATGCCACAGTTCGAAACATGGAACTGAACAAAGACCACGTTTGCTTGGACATGATGGACAAATGGTTTTGACATCTTTCGAACACCTTTCTTGGAACACACACGATATC
The DNA here is from genome assembly GCA_020284085.1 of Aporrectodea caliginosa. Classification (NCBI taxonomy): domain Eukaryota; kingdom Metazoa; phylum Annelida; class Clitellata; order Crassiclitellata; family Lumbricidae; genus Aporrectodea; species Aporrectodea caliginosa. Next base: position 47,235 of record JACEVL010000142.1, read on the forward strand.
TCGCTTGTGGTTTTGTCCAGGTGGCAGTTGGGACCAGGACATCAGGATAATGTCGCTCTGCAAGTCGCATTAGGGCTTCATTTTTGTCAGCTCTCAGTGGACCTACGTCATCACCAGGAAATAGCAGACTTGCGGCGACATCATGTTGGAATGTCAAGAATGTTGCTTTCTAAATTGGCTTAGTGATCCACCACTTCTTTCAAAGTGTACATTTTTTTCTCTTATGTGACATGGTTTCCGATATTTATGTAATTTTCAAAAAATTA
>JACEVL010000142.1:57500-75000 GCA_020284085.1 Aporrectodea caliginosa
CGGTTGACCTGACAGGCGTCCATTTCTGAAGGCTTACAGTGCGTGGAAATTCGGATCCGGACTCTCCGTTCTTAGTTGTTACCAAACACTGCCATGAGGAGATGATTGTAGATGTCGTGTAAATCGTCCAAAATATGAATATTCCACGCGGTTGACTTGACAGGCATCACAGAAGTGGACTCGGACGCAATAATGCCCACTAATAGATGAGCCATTTGCAATCATACGGCTTAAAAGTCAACAAATCAATAAAAGTGCACATTCTTTCCGAGCGAAATTTGGCGGCGACCGGATGTTCCGCCAGCGAGGGTAGTAATGGGTTGTTCATGAGTTGGAGTTGGAAAACAGTCACAGTCACAGGACAGCCAAAAACTATATAGATCCGCTATACATGTAGAGTCAAGAGGTACTACCTCCTTCTCCTGTTTTTCTCCTTACTTTCCTGATATGCTTCCCCCTCTTTCTTCTTCTTTACCTCCTACTCCTCCTGAGGCTGGTTTTCGTTAGTAGGTCAAGTATCTTTGCATTCCTGATCGCAGCAAGCCCTGTCGAAAATCGTTGCTTCCAGCCTCCCATGGGGATTTGATGGTCCTTCAATCTTTCATAACTATCATTCAACGCAACGAGCCTTCTCGACTCTCGAGTACATTATTTAACGACAATTTTACATTATGCTTTAGCACTGTTTCACGCTGTGCTCATTAGCACTGTTCCACTTGACATTACTGCTCCACTTAACACTTGGCATTTGCACTGTTCCACTTCAAATTGCAGGGTTTCATCATATATTATGTTTCACAACGTATTGGTACTGTTTATGGTAAAACAGCCTCAGATATAAAAAATATTCGTTTATTTTATCTAGCACTTTTTATAGACGTTTTTCGTCGGTTTCATCGAGTGCTGAATTAAACAAATAAGGCGATTCTTGACATTCTTGTTCCGCCTGGAACGTGTGACAAACCGTTCATCATCTTCGTAATCAGTTGCTGAAACCAACCATTTGGCGGTGATAGGTACGAATAAATGTAATGTTCTCCATTGTCCTCGATCATTTGTCAAGTCTAGTGCTCTTCTCAATGTTAGTCCAAGTAGTTGCTAGTGTTTAGCGACATCTTATGGCTGTTGACGTCACCCTCTTCAGTTATCAAGGCTTGGGTCTGGCACCACCAGAAGCAGCAACAGCGGAATTAATCTCAGTCATAATCTTAATCTAAAACCCACGAGTTAATCCAAGTCTTGTTATGTCCACATTTATATTGTCTATCCAGGGTAGTCTTGGTCTGCCTTTGTGTCTCTGTCTATAAACTCTAGCATGAAATGCATTGTGAGGAAGTCGGTCTGTCTGGTCTGTCTTCCCACTTTAGAGTCTCTACATAACAGACCATCGGAGTATTCGCAGAACGACTTCGTCTAGGAGAGTTGTTTGGCTACCAAATAATTGTCTAATGCCATCATTTGTAACTTTCTGTAGCGTTGAAATCCATGCAATTTGCCGCAACCAACTAATTTCTGTTGTGAGAATTCTTTCCTCATCTTGCTTTCGCTTTGTCCAGATTCTAATCCATTGCGATAATCTTCTTCAGCCATCATTGAATTGCATTGTATTGTATCTGGGTATTTATTTATAAATGTATAATCACAGTGCTCAGTTGAAAGGCAGAAAGGCAGAGGTAAAACGATTAATTAAACGCCTCTGCTGAAACTTAACCCGGAGCTTAAGACAAGAGTTTGCGGGTATTGGCACACGCGACCAAATCAGTCCAATGATACGATCATTTCTAAACAGCTGAAATTTTGAGAGGCTTGTGTATTTAGTGTGTAATGGACTTTAAAGTGACCTTAAGAAGCTAATCGGAGCAATTGTGAGTACCTCAAGCAAGTCACTCACCTGTTTAGCGACATTGATGATCTGTCGTATGGTCGTGGGTGCACTTATGAACGTTGGAATGTGGGCTATATCATGACAAGATTTCAAGGAAGCTTGCCTTCTAAATTTTGTTCTAATACATACTTTTATTTCCGGATTACGACATGAATTACGGTTAAATTTCAAACAGTCCAACGCTGAGTTTGGATTGAGTTTTTGGAAGTCTGGGTTCTGATTTTAACTGCGATTCCACTTTAAGCGACTGTTGATTGATGTCTTTGAATTATGATAACGGCTCTATAGAAGTCATCAGAGTAGAATATATTAGCTATGGAAGTCATTAGATTAGATTAGCTAATAGAAGTCATTAGATTAGATTATATTAGATTAGATTAGATTAGCTATAGAAGTAATTAGATTTGACTATCTATCTATATCTATCTATAGAATTTATATAGCGCCCCTTTAAGATAGCTACTCAGATTAGCCTTATAAGTCATTATAATTATTAGATTACATTAGATTAGATGAGATTGGAAGTGGCATTTTCTTTTAGCACCTTACACCGCCTGTCGTCAGAGAAAAGAAAACCAAATGCTACAACTGTGAATCATCACTAATGATCTATTCAGTTTCATTTCAGCTACATCAGCAACTGCAAGCATGCCGACATGGAGCCCACACTTGACCCATATCCCTATATCTGGGTCATGAGTAGAGTCCATATGGGGCCCATCTAATACCCAGGGAGCAAACTAAGCAAACAGTCTACTTTACTTCGATAAACGTCTTCGCTGATATCTGTGTTTAGAGTCGAAGGAGTTCTGTCACAACGACGACTTCGTCGCCGAATGCCCTGAACCGGACGAGGTCATCCTGATGACGTCAGCGCTCTACGGTCGCATGAGTCTCGGAGAGTGCGTCAAGCAGGATTTCGGATTCCTCGGATGCTACTCTGACGTCATTATCTACGCACACGAGCGCTGCTCCGGGCGGAAGTCTTGCCTGATCCGCATTCCGGATCAGATCCTGGATCGGACGAAACCTTGCAACGAAGACTTGAAGAGTTACCTCGACACAACCTACGACTGCATAAGAGGTTGTAGTTTGCCAATGCCTGGCACACCTTAGCTAATACCAAGGATCTTAGATTTGATATCAAGATTTGACAATCAATGCATTACTATTGCTATTATTATTATCAATATTGCTACTGCTACTGCTGCTGCTGCTGCTGCTGCTGCTACTACTACTACTACTACTACTACTACTACTGCTACTGCTACTGCTACTACTACTGCTACAACTACTACTACTGCTGCTACTGCTACTGCTACTGCTACTACTACTGCTACTACTACTGCTGCTGCTGCTGCTGCTGCTGCTGCTACTACTACTGCTGCTGCTACTGCTGCTGCTGCTGCTGCTGCTGCTACTACTACTACTACAACTACTACTACTACTACTACTACTACTATGCTTACTCTAATTATTCTGAAGAATTACTGTTCCTCAATCTGTCTCGTATCCAATTGATGATCTTAAGCCGCCATTGGTCAGAGTGTGTTTACATTACAGCTGTTGATTACAGTTGCTACTCCTGAGTCGGAGTCCTGTGAGTTAGTGAGCAAGACGGACGAACTGACTGGCTTCCTGTCGAACGCCGTCCTTCCCCTTTCATCCAAGCGCTGCGGATCAACGACGACGCCGTGGACGATCACCGTTCTCCACGGTCAGCGGATCAACATCACCCTGCTCGACTTCTCTTCCATCTACAGCTACGACGAAATGGCAGATGCTGAGGCAGAGTCAACGACCGTTGTCATGGAAACGACAACGGTGCCAGCAGGTGGTTGCGACCAGTACGCGTCGTTCCACGAGGCATCGTCTGGTCCGGCGGAGAAGTCGTTCCTGTGCGGCAGTAGAGCGGTGTCCGTCAGTCAGGCCTTCATCTCGTCCTCCAACACCATCAAGGTGACGCTCTTCCATCGCACGGACCACGACTACAACTACCTCCTCAAATACGAAGGCATGTTCGTCATGATGGCTAATGATGATGATGAGGATGGTGATAATGGTGGCGGTGGTGGTGATGATGGTGGTGGTGGTGATGATGATGATGATGATGATGATGATGACGACGACGATGATGATGATGATGATGATGATGGTGACAATGGTGATGATGATAATGATGATGATAATGATGATGATATTGATAATAATAATTATTGTTATTTGCTCCCGATGGATTAGAACTACCCCGGGTACAAATAATAATATAATATTGATAATAAACGAATAACTAAATAAATAAATCATCTGATTAATAATAATAATAATAATAATAATAATAATAATAATAATAATAATAATAATAATAATAATAATAATTTTAATCACTGTACCTTAATAATAATAATTAAATAATAATAATAATTAAAATAATAAAAGACGATTTGTATAGCGCCGCAGCACAATCCCGAGAAGAAAATGGCGCTGTATAGTGTACATAAGTTACAAAAGTGAATGACAGTCGTATGAGGGTTTAAAAAGAGAAGTCTCGAGAGATGGCGCAGTCTTCACATGGACTGGGAAGCTAGTTCCACGCAGTGTGTCCAGGCCCTCCAGCGACAGATAAAGAACAGTCACCAAACCTCGTAGAAGACCGCAGGACTTCTAGCTGGATTTTCGATTAGGATAGAAGCCGATACCTGTTTCGGTTGTTTCCTACCCGAATGCAGAAGTCAGAATGTATACAGTGTAATCTGGCGGGAGGTCATTCAGTGCTTTGTAGTGGGGCGCGGTGGTATAGAGGTCATGTATATTGCCTTGCAGCCGGATTATTTCGGGTTCGAATCCACCTGGAATGGCCGTCCACGTAGGGACCTTGAGCAAGTCCTTCGCGCACAATTGCTCTGCAATATAATTGCTTCTGCGCCGTTCCGAGGCGCTGTGGAACTTCTGAACTTCGTAAGAAGGGCGATATCAAAGATCAGTTGTATTGTATTGTAGGTGATATAGAACAGTTTCTATTTGAACAGAGGTGCCTGTGCTATACGCTCTAACCAGTTACAGTAGTAGCATCGACAGGGTCAAGCGAAGAGACATAACAGAACAAGAATAGGGCTAAACATAGAACTGCAGACCTGCGTGCCTATTCATCAGGAGAAGGAGAACTGTTCACTGAGTATCGGTATAGAGCCAAACAATGAGACAAATTGTCAGGACGAATTTAGTTGGACATAACTCACAGAATTGTTTCTTATCTGGGATATTTCCCAGTTCGCTCCTCTCGTTCGGCGCCGACCTTTTATCATCGTTGCTGAGCTTTGTCGCGCGATGGCGTCTCTGTCTCTCACTAGGGAGTCGTCTGTCGGTGTCCTGGCCGGAAGTAGAGTCGGAAGAGGAGGGCGGCAAAGTAAGGCACGTGATAGAGAATCCTTTTTGCGAAGGGACACGATAGCGAAGGCACACAATGGCGACACATCAGAGACAGGAGGAATTACGGTGACAGATCGACGTATAGCATCAGCTGAGTATGCCAGAGGATATTATGATAGCGAAAGGACATAGCGAGATACATTGTGGAGTGGAAGAACACAGCAAAGGCTCATATTAAAGGGACATAGAGAGAGGACATAGCGAAGGGCATAAAGAAGGATACTGGATATAGCAAAGACACAGGGCGGAAGAATACGAGAGAACATAGCGAAGGGACGTAGTGAAGGAACATAGCAGTGACGATACATACAGTAGTGGAGGAACACAGCAAAGGCTCATATTAAAGGGACATAGCGAAGGGACATATCTGTATTTTTTTAATGTTTAGGTGTCCCTATTTAGCGGGATCCATGATCCCTTCTGGGCCTCCTTGTAGCCAGTACATGTCAAACCGTTGCCTTACTGTTTCATTGTTCGTTTTTTCTCTTCTGATGGTTACGAAATAAATAAATGATTGATTGATTGATTGATTGATTGATTGATTGATAGCGAGAGGACATAACGAAAGATATAGCGAAGCTACAGAGTGAAGGAACACAGCGAAGGGACATAGGACGAAACCGAGCCACTGGGTTCGATGACGTTAAACATATAGAACGATAAGGCTCCATTCAAGTTTGACAATAGCGGAGCCATCAACGATATGTACCCTATCACCCCCATTCGACGCTAATCAGCCACAATCAGTTCTAATGCTGCGGCTCAGCTGAGTGATGTACATGTATATCGTAAGATTGCATATGTTACTGAACGTATACATATGGAGGTGAAAAGCTGCACTGGTTGCCCTTGCAAAGACCATAAGATCCTCATGCATCAGGTGCAACTGTCATTCGCTCTGCACTCAATCCTAGGTCCCTATCTTGGAAAGCTCGGCATCTATCTGCTCCAGGCTGCACGTCCTCTCGTTCCTCGGAATTTATGGCTGCAGAGAAGGCTGTGTCTTTGGAAGGTATTAGTTGGCAGGTTTACAGCTACTTTCCAAAGCTTGTCTGCGCCACATTCAGATCCTCTGATTCTTAAGCCTGGCTCTTGATTTATTGAGGCAATCATATCGAATATGATGACCTCAGAGGCTGGCCAACGCGCTCTCTATCGAGGTCACATGTTGAATCGTGAATGCATCAATGACGTTGATGGGAAGACGAGATAGCGCCTTAAGTTTATTAGCCTCGGCATATGCGAGCGGATGGCAAGTCATCCTGGTGGGAATTCTTCTGGCTCACCGTCTGATTATACTGTTTATAAATGAATTCGCTAGAGGGCACATATGATGGTAAACATCGGTCTGCCCTGGTGAGATTTGAAACCAAGACCTCTCAGTCACCACTGCAGTGTAGAACGGTTCAGTAGAATGCGATCATATTGTATTGTGCTGCACAATACAATACGATACGATACAATTACAGAATAATACAATACAATGCAGTATAATACAATATATTGCGATATGATATGCGATAATGATGATGACGATGACGATGACAATGACGATGACGATGATGACGACGATGACGATGATGATGATCATGATGATGATGACGATGACGATGACGATGACGATGACGATGATGATGACGATGATGACGATGATGATGATGATGATGATGATGATGATGATGATGATGATGATGATGATGATGATGATGATGATGATGATGATGATATGTAGTTCCACAGCCCGAAGGCAGACCCATTGGCTTTTATGCCACCCGGAGATGAGATAAGTGATGTGGTTTCCAGTTGCCATCAAAGACAATATTGTGGGTTAGCAACTTGTCCAGAGTCGCTACGTAATGGCTTGAGGCAGATATTCGATACTCTGCCGAAATCGCCCTTCTGACCTAAATTTTAGCGCCTTTGGCACACACGGCCTTTGAAGTGTTCTACTTTAAGCGCTAAATTTGTATTCTCTCCGGTCTAACAGCCACTTAACGATAACTCAGACTCTACTAAGCAGTTTTATTCGATTTAATAACCATCGTAATCGTCTCGAAATTATTTAGCGCCTTTACAGAGTGAATTTTCAGAGAGGCACTCAAGACAACACAAGCGCATCATTACACAGAAGCATACGGAATAGACACAGAGGAGGACGAGAATCGTTGTTCAAGCAACTGATTCCAGAAAGAAAGACGCAGGAGTTGCTATAATGTGCGGTCATGTAATAATAATAATATTCCAGAAAGATGTAATACAAACCAGTATTGCTTTCCGTGCATTCATGTAGTAATCGAAATTGCATAACACTAAGCCTTTGGAATGCGCTTATAAGTGAATCTGTAACGCATCCGCTATTTTGTGGCACTTGAGTTATTTTGTTACTTTTCAGTGATTTTGTTACGCTGAGTGATTCTGTTACGCATGGCTGAATTTAGTAACGCCCGAGTGAATTGGTTACCTCTGAATGGTTTCGTTACGCTTGAATGATTTTGATACGCTCGAGTGATTTTTGTTACACTTGAATGATTTTGTAGCGAATAAATGATTTTGCTACGCTCTAATGATTTTTCTGTGGCACCATTTGCAGCCGTAGGATGCTCGGATGTCCTGCAGACGCCGTCAAATGTCTGGTTCCGTCGTGATCACGATCACATGACGGTCGGATGCCTGATGTCTGAGATCACGTGGCGACTGACGTGCGTCCGTAACCACTGGGAAGGAACGACGGCCAACTGCTCCAATAGTAAACAATCATTGCTTAGTCTCGTAATTAAGGCGCTATGATAAAGCCTTTGATTGTAATTACAATTACATTGTCACACGGCCAGTGGCTCCGAAAGCAGGCAAGTCAAGATATGGTTAGATAATATCGGGTATGGTGAGGTCCGTAACTACTAGAATGCTGGTCCTCATCTATAGAATTTAAAGTCACTCTTCTCTCATTTCATTTCGCAAACTATATTCAGGTACTTTATAAAAAAATTATTTTGAATAATAAAATTTGTTATTTCATCTTTCTTTGTTATTTCCATCTGTCTTTGTTATTTCCATCTTTCTTTGTTATTACCATCTTTCTTTGTTATTTCCACCTTTCTTTGTTATTTCCATATTTCTTCTTTATTTCCATCTTTCTTTGTTATTTCCATCTTTCTTTGTTATTTCCATCTTTCGTTGTTATTTCCATCTTTGTTTTTATTTCTATCTTTCTTTGTTTTTTCATCTTTCTTTGTTATTTTCATCTGTCGTTGTTATTTCCATCTTTCTTTGTTATTTCCATCTTTCTTTGTTATTTTCACCTTTCTTTGTTATTTCCATCTTTCTTTTTTATTTCCATCTTTCTTTTGTATTTCCATCTTTCTTTGTTATTTCCATCTTTCTTTGTTATTTTTTCCAGCTGGCCTAAAGGACGCGAGACGTGAAGATGGTCTTCCTCTGCTGTCGATGGGTAAAATAACTTCATCCCGAATTATTTACAGAATTACTTCGCTTGTCTCTTAATTAAATCTGGGTCTATTTTTGCGAGATTACTGTTTATGTGAACTAAGTAGAGGCCTAGCTACAAAACATACTACTCCTCCCTAATCTGCTTCCTCCTTCTTCTCACCCATCATCACCATCATCATCATCATCATCATCATCATCATCATCATCATCATCATCATCATCATCGTCATCGTCATCGTCATCGTCATCGTCATCATCATCATCATCATCATCATCATCATCATCATCGTCATCGTCATCGTCATCGTCATCGTCATCATCATCATCATCATCATCATCATCATCATCATCATCATCATCATCATCATCATCATCATCATCGGTATAGGAATAGGCATCGATATCGGCATTGGCATCATACTCCTCATGACATCAGATCTCTCTTTGATCTCTTATGGACCAAAAAATATTCGGATCGTTGACCGTCCATTGAATGCCATGTCATCTGGGCTAATTCGGCCTATTATGCCTCCGATATCAGTAATGGGCACCAATCCCAGTTAAAAACTAGTTAAGCGTTGTTCTATAATTGTTGGGTAACAGTGGCCGCATCTGCGCTGGCTCTATGGAAGTTGTATTAAAGTGTGCGACCATTCTCTTGTGTTTTTCTTATGTTATACTATTGTCTGAAATGTCTACTTGACAGGTGCCTCTATTCTCATCATCCTTAGCGTGTCGCTTGGGATAGGACTCGTTGTTCTGCTCTTTGGCCTCTATTACATGAAAAGGTAACTAGATCACGTTTATGTGTATAATTATGCGTTTGTTTACATGCATGTGTATGTATGTACGTACATACATACATACATACATACATACATACATACATACATACATACATACATACATACATACATACATACATACATACATACATACATACATACATACATACATACATACATACATACATACATACATACATACATACATACGCATACATATACATACATACATACATGCAGCGCATATGTGCGTATGTGCATGTATATATAAGCTTACATCAATGAGCATATGTGCGTATGTCTGCATGTATGCATGCATGGATGTGTGTATGTATGCTTGGGTGTGCATGTGAACGCGTATAATAGTACATACGTACCTATCTATGTGTACGTAAGAATAATGATGAGGCATTGGCATAATGCTTTTTGATAACCTGTTGCATTGTTGCATTAGCATTGCGAACTTATCATGCAGTTAAATTACAAATACAAATAATTTATGAAACTTTTCAGGACAACCATTGTAACTTTAGCGTGACATTCAAACAGATTTCAGAGGCGTTATTCATTACTTTAATAGCTTTGATGGATCACAGTCATAATCGTAAGCCCAACACTTTTCGAAAGCGCCACTCGAAAGCCAAGCGCAGGGCACCGGCTTATTCACGAGCGCTGAAATGCTCCATTGCAACAGATTGACCTCTTCTGGCAGATCTTCGCTCAGCATCGTGCCTCGTGCGTTTTTGGCTCCATCGGTTAACGCGCAAAGGCACTCTGCACTTCGTCCTATGACTTAATTGATGCGCGCCTTGCACTGCAAAGCATTCGGGGCACTGAGGAATATCTGCGGCAACCCATCGTTCTCAGGATCGACGATAAATGACTTTCCTGGTCACACTCGCGATGTGGATATTGCAACCCACCAGTGAAGCATGCAACAGATTTGTCAAATGACCGAAAAGAATGGACATCATTTATACGCCCCCATCGCCTCCAAATTGCTGGCATAACGAACTGATAATCTACGTATATATATACATGTACATCAAGAGACACTTTAGAATAGCTCTTTTTGTTTTACTGTCTCTTGATATATATATATATATATATATATATATATATATATATATATTAGGGTGCCCGTTGGACCAATGCAAAACTTTTAAGTTCATAATTTTTTATGTGGTACCCCCTGAAGTTGTTACACCTATTAAGTAAAACAACAGGGTAAAATTTCAGAATTTTATGTTAATGTTTACTGGTAGCTCAACACGAATAAAGTTTCTGCTATATCGCGATCTTTCGTACCTGTTCGAGTTTCGTTGTCTACTGCATTTGTTTGACCATTATACTTGTTACATACTGATTTATTAATTTATTTGGTCTGATTAATGCAAAAACTGTTTGATGTAGCACTTGCAGATGCCATTTCCATGATTACCATTGCTGAATACAGGTTTTTCTTAGATGACCATTGTAGGCCATGCATAGGCTAGGCCGCTAGGCTATATGGATAATATGGGTAGCGTGGACAAAGCATTGGCTAAAACGGATGACAGAAAGGTAAAGAGACTGAAGCGTGAGGAATATCTCAGAAGTAAAGAACAAGAAAGAAAAAGAGAGAATATCACAGTTCGGCAGATGATGAATTGAGTTCAGAAGAAGAATTAACCAGTATGGCAGCTGAAGTTGAGTCTAATTTAGAACAACGCTGCCCTCCAAGAATTGCCAAATAGGGTTCTGTACCTATTGTTACAACAGAGTTACATGTAGGTGCTGCACTTGATCGAGCCAATGTCAACAACCATAATGCAACTTTTTTCTGGCTGAGACTGCAAGAAGCCTTGGACACAGCATTTCTAGCTTCACTGTCAATCCTGAGTCAATCAGAAAAGCGATACTAAAGTTTCGTGACCATATAATAGGCTCAAGATGAAAGAGTCACTTTTGATCCGTCCTTACCTTTAGTTGTGCACTTGGATGGCAAGATGTTGCCGGATATTACAGGTAGTGAGCAGGTTGACCAGTTACCAGTCTTGGTATTAGGTTTGTATGTGTAACAGCTTCTCAGTGTGCCAAAGCTTCCAAATGGTATGGGTGAAGCAGCTAAGGCAATGCTGTTGTTACAATGGTGCAAGAATGGGGGATAGTCAGGTCAGGGCCATGTTCTTCGACACAGCAGCATCCCATACTGGCATATGAAGTGGAGATTGTGGTGTGACAGAGACCAGACTTGGCAAGAATCTGTTGTACCTGACAATTCGACACCATGTCCACGAAATTGCGGTCAGAGATGTGTTCAAGCACTGTTTTGGTCCATCATCTGGATCTGACAAGCAACAGCAGCACCAAAACTCCAACAGAAAGATGATCAGCACTTTAAAGAAACAAGACACTGATGAACCACCCAAAAAAATCCAGGTGGAGCCATGTACATGTTCCGGTAACATTCCTGAAGGGGAACTTGACGACTTTGTCAACAAGCAGTACCATGTCATCCTTACACACACTTGGGTTGACTGATGACTTCCTCGCATAAGAAACTCCAGACAGGTTGCAGACCCTTGAAGATTTTCAGCTAAACAAGAAATATGCCAACAGTTTGGCAGTGGTAAATGACTGAGCAGAGCGAACTGTGAAACTGATGTAGGACTACAACAGCTCCATTACAACAAGTGAAGAACAGAAACACTATCTGCTGCTGGTTGTCTCAAGCCACAGAGCCAAGTATACCAAGAAGCCAGAAGTTGCTGCTTGTTGGCGATGATGTTCCACTGTATTAGAGTAGGACAACTAAGGTTCACTGATGACTAGTGATTAGCTTTTCAAAAAGACTGCTGCATCAACTTTGTTATATTTTTTATTAAAAGTATAGTCCTGATAAACATTTGACAGTACTTTGTTGATATTGTAGCAGAAAGACCCCAGTTATAACTAACTGAGAAATAAGTGAGAATAACATACTGTCGGATGTTAACTTTACAGGTGTTGAGCGACCTTTAAATAAGCATCCAAAATTCTAAAAAAATTACCATGAACTTCTCTCATGATAGACAACAAAATGGGAGGGTACCACCGAAGAAATTGAGAAGTTCATTTTTAACGGGCGGCCTAATATATATATATATATATATATATATATATATATATATATATATATATATATCAAGAGACACTTTAGAATAGCAATAGCTGTTCCACCTATCTGGAATCAACTCCCGCAAGAAGAGTCAAATAATTATCTTATTCATCGTCTACGAACTCACCGAAAACATCACATCACCTCTTGCAATCTCTCCACAGCACTTTCACTCAAAAGTGAAACAATGCTCTTTCACAAATCTTATCCCGATTTCTCCTCTTCCCCTCACCTCCCTCGCCGTTTCAATTCTAAAACAACATCCACCTAAGCCGTCTGACTGTCTGCCTGCCTGGCTCCTTTGGATCTAGACTTGGAACCAATTTTTACCACCCGCCTATTGATTTTGTTTTGACGAAGCGCCTGTGAATAAACGGTGACCCGACAATTGCGCGCAGGACAATTGCGCGCCGACAATTGCGCGCCGACAATTGCGCGACCCGACAATTCCGCGCAGGACAATTGCGCGCCGACAATTGCGCGCAAAAAAGGGAACAATTCAAATTTATTTCGAATGATTTTCATTGCTTTTCTAAAGCTTTTAAACTATTTAAAACCTTTAAAATTAATGTCGAAAGAGTTTCAGCTATTCAGCTACTGTTAGTGAGGCTACTATAGAAAACTGTTCTACTGCTCAAATGGAAAGATTGTTTGACTATAGAAAACTGTTCTACTGTTCAAATGGAAAGATTGTTTGCAATTCCGCGTAGATAATCAATCAACGGAACTGTGCGATAGGTAGGAGTCAGCGCCATCAGGCGTCGGTTAAGTTTCATGTATTTCGACTTCGAAGCCTCTGGTTGTCGATATCCAGAACGAAACCTTTCTACCATTTGCTCGACGTGATCCTGCTCCTTGCGAAACTGATCCACCAGCTTGTAGACAGAGGGATGGTGGCAGTCTGCTGTCTGCTGGAAAGATCGGTGCCACGCCTCGACAGAATTGTTAGTGCGTGGCAATCCGTCGTTAACCCGGGGGGGGAGGGAGGCTTATTGGTAAGCTCGGCGCTTTGTGTTCTAAGGGTTGCAGTGTAAGGTTCGAAACTTCTCTTGGTAGGGTCAGTAACGGGGGAGGGAGGCTTATTGGTAAGCTCGGCGCCTTGAAGGATAAATATCCAAAATAACTGGAATGAAATAAAATAACCATATTCAAATTATTTATATTAGCATATAGTTCTTTTTAGTACCTTTAATACTACACGGTGCGCGCAATTGTCGGTGCGCGCAATTGTCGGTTTTTTTGGCCGCGCGCAATTGTCGGCGCGCAATTGTCGGCGCGCAATTGTCGGCGCGCAATTGTCCTGCGCGCAATTGTCGGGGTGCCGAATAAACTGGTTTCCGCGACTTTGCTTCGGGGCGCTGTAGAAATCTCGAGGTTACGATTACGATATGATTACGAATTAGATACGGTACCTTAAAGAAGCGTCTTATGATGTTAAAACAGTGCTTTTGGAGACAGTTTGAAACTACTTTACAGTCAAATGCAGATGTAACGGAATTGGCAAGTTAAAAAATAACAACAACAATGACGGCTACGACAATGATGATGATGATGTTGCTGGTTATGATGATGACGACGAAGGTGATGTTAATGATGGTGACAACGATAGTGATGATGATGACTATTAATGTCATCGTCTTCGTAGCAATAGTCGTCGTCATGATGGCTATGACTATAAAGACGATAACAATAATGATGATGATGATGACGTCGACGACGACGATGATGACGATGTCCATGCTACCATTTTTATAGTCATCGTCAAGGTGGCTATGACTATAGCTATGAAGACGATAACGATAATGACGTTGATGATGACGATGGTCATGATGATGTTGATGATGATGATGATGATGATGATGATGACGATGACGATGATGATTACGATGATGATAATAATAATGATGATAATAATGATGATAATAATGATGATAATAATGATGATAATAATGATGATGATGATGATGATAATGATGATAATAATGATGATAATAATAATGATGATGATGATAATAATGATGATAATAATTATGATAATAATGATGATGATGATTACGATGATAATAATGATGATAATAATAATGATGATAATAATGATAATAATAATGATGATGATGACAATGATGATGATGATGGTGATGATGTTCTTGTCACAGGAAGCATGACCGAAACGCATTCGGCGTCCAGATGCGAGACCTGAAGCCACTGCAGCCTGACTCCGTTGCCTACGCGGCTGGCGCTGCGGCCGGGGTCTCATCCTCCTCTTCAAGTGTCTTGCCACGCGGGGGCGCCCCCACCGGACCCGGGGCCGGCCCCACCGCCTCCTCCGCCGCATTCGAGCCATCGGTTCGGCTGAACGTAACCCGAGTGGACCAGTCGATGGGACGAGGAAAGGGCTGCCTCGCATCAACCACCTGTAACGTGGAAGATGGTAGCGATTACGAATACGTCTGGAACATGTCCCCTGCCACGCCAGTCTCTTCCACTTCCAAACGGATACTGCCAAAGCTTCGGCCGAAACAACAAAACCTCAGCATCAGCATCAGCAGCAGCATCAGCATCATCAAAGACCGGAGACAATGATAGCGGTGGCACCATCTCGTCCGGTGGTTGATCTCAATAGACCTGATCTCGTCTCGAAGCTTGACGGCGCCGATGATGCTCTAGGGCGGAGCAGCAGCAGCGGCAGCGGCGCCGGTGGGTTCCCCGTCGGTCCAGCTGCGATCCAGTGCACGTGTCGATTAGAAGACAGAAGGAGAGCGACCACCACCAGACCGACAGACGAGGTCCTTGAACGCAGTGGAAGTCCGCAGAGGGTCTGCACCAAACCCCGGCAGGGCTCCGGTGAAGAGGCAGCCATCGTGCCTGCCCCTCACAGAGTCACTCCCGACTCTAAACCGTCATCGGCGACGACTACCCCCACTTCCGGTGCGGGAATTACGATCGCAACCAGACCGGAAGCGACGGACGGATGCAGAAGGGTCTGTCGCCATTGTGGACACGCAGTGCTTGACGGTCCCGGTTCCGTTCGCTTTGCTCCTGGAACCGGAACGACTGCTATCGTACACGATGTTCCCGGTTTCGGTTCCATTGCTAAACGGTCGGGTGCAGGGGAAGATGCAACGGCGATGAAGCGAGGATTCAACGCAACGATTGTTACTCTTCCACAGCAACACAAACACTAATTCCTTCTTGTACATTAAATCTGAAACAATGGCGCTATATAAATGATGTAGTTATTGTGTTCATGCTCGCTGAAAATCAATGCCTCCTCCTCCGAACAGCAGACAGCGAACGCTCGTAAATATAAACGATCGTATCTCATCTTGTATGTATTTATGCATACATGTATGTATGTATGTATGTATGTATGTATGTATATCATGTATGTATGTATGTATGTATGTATGTATGTATGTATGTATGTAGGCCTATGTATGTATGTATGTATGTATGTACAGTATATATATGTATGTAACTATATATACATAATATATGACTATGCATAAATATATACATAATACAAACATAATACAAACATAATATATAAACATATTATGTCTGCAAGCTGTAATTGTATTTATCTATGTATGCATGTAATACTATGTATGCATAGTATGTATGTATGCATGTATGATGTATGTATGTGAACTCACTCCCTATCGTGCACTTCAAAGACCAAACGTTGTGCCTTTTCAGTGGTGGGCCGACCACGTGGAATAACCTTCCTTCAGATCTGCTTGTTCTATTAGCTAGAGACTCTGCAAGTCTGCATGCAAGCATTTGAAAACTGTTCTTTATCGCCGGTGTTGGGCTGGGAGCGCCTTTGAGTACTTATCTTGGAGGGGCGCTATATAAGTCCTCTGAATGAATGAATGAAACGAATGAATATATATATATATATATACTATAAGTATTCATAGATTATGTATATATGTATGTATTTAAAAACAATGAATATATATAGATGTGCATGCTGTAGTTGCATGTAGGAGTGTATGTAAATATATATGCATGTATGCATATATGTATATATTTATTATGTATTATATGTATGTATGTTTATGTTTTTATATAACTGAATATATTATATGCATCCTGCAGTTGTATATATGTATATATGTATTTAATACGTACAATGTCGTACATGTATGTATGACTGTATGTGTTTATGTATATATCATGTATGTATGTTTGTCTGTCTGTTACATATTTTATGTATATATTAAGCACGCATGCTGTTACTGTATTAATGTATGCATGTAAGCTATAGACATGTATATGTTATGTATAAGTTATATACATGTTTATGTATGTGTGTATATATGTACGCATGTTCTCTAACTCTTATATAGCGCCTTTTGGTACCACTCACAAGCGCCGGAACGTGTTCATCTAACTGACTTTAAAAGCTGCGTTTTAAATTGACCGAAGATGTATCTAGTGCATTATCCGGAACAGTTCGTATACATTACCACCAGAAAGAGGGATCAGTAGACGAGAAGACGCTTCAGTTATTTCGCAGATTTTTCTTAGGGCGCTCATGAAAGTTGCACCAGGAAGACGGCTCCGAGTTAGATTCAGATCTACTGACTTTGCACGAGTAATTGGAACTTCAATTGGATAGCGGCGTTTAGCTTAAATACTTCATTTGTGAATGGATAAATGTGATCCGGCCGAGTTTGGTTGTTGGGTTAGAGTCAGGAGCAGTGCAAATCCAACGAGTTTAGAACTTTAGATCAAGGCAGATGAGGCACTTAAAAGCAAATGAGGTACTATGAAGCATGTGAAATACTAAAAGCAGATGAGGTACTA
>JACEVL010000142.1:77500-107500 GCA_020284085.1 Aporrectodea caliginosa
ACATGCTCTTGCTCCTCATAGTTTGAGCATGAAATCTGGTTGGGGTGGGGGGGACATACTCCTGTTTCTTATAGGTTCAATACGACAGCTGGAATCATGCTTTTCTTCCTACTCCTCCTCTTCCATTCACCGTCATCTCCTTCTCCATTTGGCTCCCAAATGGTACGTGCAACCACCTGGACTTCGGATGCTAGAGGCTCGGATGTAGCTGCTGCTGCTGAGTGGTCCATCCTCCTAAGAGGCACCGACTCCATCTTCTCTGACGATGAAGATTCTTCATTACAACAGCGGTCACTAAGAACGGCCGTATACTGCGCCGCCGCATCTGTTGAGTGGTCATCTGCGTCCAGTGTGGAGTTGCCCATGCGGAACGAGTGGTCATCTCCGTCCACGGATGAGTTGCCCATCCGGAACGAACTGTTGCCTCCTTGACTGTCGCCGCAGCGAGTGGCGTAGATGTTGGACGTCATCGTGGCTCGGCGTGACGACATGGAAAAGCCGTGGTGATGATGACGACCGTGACTGCCTTTCGAGGGTCGACAGCTTGCCCACTTCTTCTTGATTTCTCCCTGGACCTGTTGCACCAAAACACCTAACTAGAATGATTTACGGAAACAGTCTCCAATCTAATATTATCTAATATAATTAGTGGGATATGTGAGATATTATGGTGGCCTATTGGTTAGAGCATCCGCCCTGTAACGAGGAGAGCACGGGTTCGAGCTTCTCCTGAGACGGTTACTGTGTAGGAACCAGGAGGAAGTCCTTCACGCCAGAGATGGGTAACTTATCGATTAGATAAACCGCTTATTTTAATTCCAATTGATTAGCTGTCGCCTGATCCTAATTCTTATTCTGAATTGATTGGCAATTGTTTTAGCTAAGTTTTGAAATTATGTTAAGAACGAGTTAACAACTGCTGTTTCAAACTACTTGATTAGAGTCAATGCGATCAATTTCTTAAGTGGAAAATGAAGGTTTCGTAAATCTAACGAGACTTGCAGCTCCACGATGGTTAAAATGAACAGTTTTCAAGCGCTTATTGAATGTCCCTGTCTCTATATGTATCTCTGAACCTTTATGTCAGTATGGTCAGTATGGTCATACTAGTCTGCATGGTCAGACAAGGTCAGTCAGTCAGTCAGTAGTTGAGCTTCCGCCAATCGGTCTTTATCTTTGTCTGGTTGCATCTCTACGTGTGATTAGTGTCTATTTAACGTGTGCTTGTCTGATTATCGTAATTCAGAAACATCTATAGACCCAAATAAACGTTATGAGTAAATTACGCTGACAAGAACAATGAAAGCCAGATGTAACAATGGACTAACTAACCTCTCCGTTCATAAAGCAATAAAGCATCGCCACAATTACTCCCTGAAAAAGCGAACAAAACGTTCTGTTAGTCAAACGAAGCTTCAAGAGATTGTAATACAATAATATTGAACCACAGACTTAGATATGACGCTCAGGACAAAGCGTTGATATAGGAGAGAAGTGAAAGTCGACCGGTATAAGCAGAACCCAGAATTTACAGCGGTGCAGTAAAAATATGAGTAATACTTGTGACGAAGATGATGATGAATAAGCTGATGATGAGGTGGTTGTGATAATCATGACGACAACGGTGATCACGATTATGACGACGACGATAACGATGATGATGACGACGATGACGCTGATGATAATGTTCGTTGTCGTAATTTATTAAACGCAAGTTCCTATATATCATATACTTGCGCGACGTTGCGTCAGAAGGGTCGCCAAGATATGAGGATCGACAAGCCCGGTAGCCAGAAGAGCAGGAAAGAAAGGAGACGTAGGAGAGTGGCTAAGACGGATCTTATTCAGGACGATTGAGATTGAAAGCGAAGGATTGGATGGACAAAGAATTCCTAGTAGTAATTTCAGTTTAACGACACTGTGCGATAACAGAGATCATTAGCGTCGCCCTCCTTATCCAGGCTTGGGACTGGCACTAGCAAAGTAGTGGCGGAGTTATCAAGAATTCTTGAAGAGGTGAAAATTTACTTTGAATTGGAAAGCCCGATGGTTCGAGCCGGAAAAGGAGATGGAGAAGAGAAGAACATAAAGATGATGAATACAGAAGAAGAAGAAAGGAGGAAAGGAGGAGAAAAATGAATATACCAAGCATAAATGAAGCATAGCTGCCAATTGTTTTGCTGGTTGAAAATCTGCGTAAAGCAATCGAATACAATTATAGTTGTTCAATCTCTGGTCTAGAAAACTGATGACCTACGTTGAACGAGTTGAACGTCATTTCGAAGTAGAGTTTGATGACTTCGATGATCTCACTGATGTTCTCTTGCCAGCCGAGAAACAGGACATATGGAACACCGAACAGAGGGATCAAGACCAGCGCGGATTTGGCCAGCTTCCTGGAGAAACATCGTCGACACCAAACTCTATGACTGTTATCATATAATCGACCATTAAACGATCTATTAAACTCCCAGATAATCCGAAATTCACGCTTAGAAACGATTCAGATTGTGGTTCTTTGATACACTGATGGCTAATATAATGTAGCATGATAAAACGTAATGCAATCTAAGATCTAATATAATATATATATATATATAATATAATGTAAGTGGGTTTTTAAAGTATGGTCCACGGACCACTTATGGTCTGCGAGTGTCTGCGTGACGGTGAGTTACCCAATGTTACCTCAGCGTCCTCCCCTTTTATACATCTTAACACTGCGCTGCTGCAGTTCGGTTAACAGCATGCTAGTCAGGTTTTTCTAATAAAGTAAGGTGACTGGGTGCTATCGATGGTGTCAACATCGGAATGATGCCTGAATGTGTGCAAAAGAGCGGTGGAAATTGCATGAGATTCAACTTTGGAGAGAACTTCTATTCAAACCTGTGTCTATATTTCCGTGAATCTGGTGAGTTGAACGCCTGAAGTTTAGTGAAGAGAACTCGCACAATGTTGACGAAAAAGCAGAAGTTCAACTGAAAATGAAACAGAAAAGACATTCCATGAAGAGTTTCATCTAAGAAATACAAGACTGTTGAAACGTTTTGTTACAATAGGCATTTCAAATTGCAATTCCTTGCTTTGGCGACAATGCATTGAAAAAGAACCTTCCGAGAAAGAAAAAGGGCTTCTGAAAGATTAATTAGTATTTAGGCCCTAATGAGCATGGGCGTCGAGAGCCAATGCGGGCCCCGGGGCAGACGCTTCTCATGGTCCATCAGGGCCTCTAGTTTTTTTTAATTTTATCATTAAGCTCAAGTATGATGTAAGTCTGTTAAAAGGCCATCAAAATTACATTTAATGAATAATAATAATAATAATAATAATAATAATAATAATAATAATAATAATAATAATAATGATGATGATAATAGTAATAGTAAATTTATGTGAAAATCAATTTCTGGTTTAAAAGGTCCATCTCGGACTCTTACTATAAAGAAATTTACAGAACTATGAAATTGTGATCATGTGAATGTGATAAATGATTTTTAAATGACAGTTATTGCGTTAAAATATCCAATTTCAAGAGAATGAGTTGCTGCGTTGCATTGTCTGCATGGAGTAGCCTACATCAACAACTCGCTCTGTACCATAATCATCAACACCACTTCTACTACTACACTGTGTCCGGATGAAAAGTAGAACACAACAAAAGTGTCATAACTCGGTCAAAACTATCAGTATTTACCTGAAATTTTAAACACAACAACAGTGACCATATCTACACGAGATCCTAAAGCCGTTTGGAAATGTTCGTGAATTTATCATATTTATGAGCGTTTGCAATGGAGCACTGACAAATTAAAGTTTCCAACATGGGCCCTTACATATTACATAAGAAAGTGAAGTTCAGCTACAGCTGGTGTTCAAAATGTCCTCCTCGTTCACGGACACATGACCGTAGACGTGGACGCCACTGTTTGATGGCCCGGTCGATGATCGCGTGGTCAAACAGCTGCCACTCCTCAACCAGACGCGCCCTTAGATGATCGACGTCACGAATACGGGAACGATAAACGCGCTCCTGCAGTACACTCCAGATTTGGTAGTCAACTGGATTGAGGTCTGGACTGTTGGGTGGCCACATCTGCGGTGATATGAAGTCGGGTGTCTCCCGGGACAGCAGAGCAATGGTCTCAAGTGACGTATTTCATCGATGACGACGTCACAGCGTCTGCGTAAGTAAGGGCCCATGTTGGAAACTTTAATTTGTCAGTGCTCCATTGCAAACGCTCATAAATATGATAAATTCACGAACATTTCCAAACGGCTTTAGGATCTCGTGTAGATATGGTCACTGTTGTTGTGTTTAAAATTTCAGGTAAATACTGATAGTTTTGACCGAGTTATGACACTTTTTGTTGTGTTCTACTTTTCATCCGGACACAGTGTATTTATTTATAATGATATTGTCAGCTTGATTTGCTGCATCATTCGCTTTTGATGAAATTGAAAATGCAAGGCTTTGAAGGATTGTTTGTCTCTCGTTTGTATTCCTGACTTTCGCTAATCTTTCTTTCCTTTATTGAGCTCCAGATTTCTCATGGTAATTTATCTTCTAATTAATCATCAACTTAATAGAATATTGTATTGTATATTCGTTTAATGACATTCATGTAGACACACCGCTACAAGGTACAATTGAGGAAGTAAATTAATGCTATAAATTCTATCGTTTTTCACTGAGAAGGCATATGGCCTACAGGTCTACCGTCTGTAAACTTCGCATAGGATATTATAGTTACGGTCATTTTATGTAGTCAGTTTAACAGCTGCCATGGATGCGGCCTTTACCAGCAGGTAAGCGACACCGGCGGTCTCCCTGTAAACCGATCTAGACGAAAGATGCTATATCCATCTATACCTAACGAGTAGGCCTACGTTCGTATGATATCATATGATATCAAATATTGGTTATTTGGTATCAATTATTTATATATTATTATGATAATTTACATCCGACAGTAAGTTAAAGTATCATTTATTTTGTTAATAACTCCAATTTCAATTAATAAATTTACATCCAGTAACAGATTTTTTGCCTGCCAGAAAACCAATAATCAATTCTAAGCTGACTGCTGATGAATCTCAAAATACTGATAAGCAGTGTTTTCAAATTCACGTTATTCAACTATAATATCACCCCAAAAGTTTTGACCTAAAATCCTAAATAATTGAAACAGTTGGATAGCCTCATCGACGTATAATTATAATATACATCGATGGATAGCCTTAATTACTTCAGTGGCGTGGCTAGGATTTTACCGGAGGCGTGCGTATAGCCTATATAGAATTCAGTCAGAAATCAAACATTTTCTGCATCAATTAACTTTGCACCAACAGCTATAGTCCAAAGTCATTTTTACGAGCCATGACCAAAGTCTCTTACTGTGCTCACTCCTAAATCCTCTGACTGAGCAATACTAAGACTGCAATGCTAAGTATTGCTAACCTCATCGGTCCAATTACCACCGTCACATTCGTTATTGGCTTGCTTTTTGGTAAAGAAATTCTACAGATCGGTCCCTCTAAAACGCTTCATTACCCAGTTAGTAAATTGAAGCAATTAGACTTGAAAATTTAATTTAGATCGTTTTTTGTTTAAAAGTAAACGACTGGATTAGCGACTGTATCTTGAACATGAAGAACTACTTTCGCAATAGGCCGAGTACACGCACACTGGAGGCTGCGGAGAGTTATTGAAAGATACCGACCACGACAGAAAAACGTGCGCGAGAGAGACAATGCGGATATTATTTCAAGCATTCCTTTCATAGCGCTGGGGCTCGGTGATGGGTAAAGGCAAGGTATACAAAGTGAGTACGCAACGCTCTGTATAGGCCTACAGTGGTTGTAGGCCAACGCCAGAAAGGGAGAATTGACGTGCATCTGAATGCATCTTCGTGTACAACTGTGTTCGTTTCTACTGTGGGTCAAATCCTCCAACCCACCAGGTGACCTACATGTAGATAGACACAACAAATACATTAATTATCTGTGGCCCTGTGTGGATATCATAATTATATCATGAAGCATTCGTCATACAGGCTACAGACTGCATCAGGAGAAAACCGAGAGCGATAGGTTTCTTCAGTTTGAACAAAGTTTTAGACGTTTCTGGGCCCCTGCCAAGGGCCCCTGCCATAGAACCGGGCCCCGGGGCAGCAACCCCCCCTGACCCCCTCTCATCGGCCCTGCTAATGAGTACGCTCATTATGTCCTGTGCGTTCTGTAAGTTGAAAAAGAAGGTTAACAGAGAACAGTAGCAGCGGTAAGGGACTATTCTGCTGCTGTCAATGACAACACCATCTATTTTCCACATGAAAGTGATGGGACCTTTACAGAACCCAAATGGATTCCATCAAATATTCATGTTCATTGTGGCAGAGAGAAAGGTTTCAAAGGCTTTCGGGGCAAAGCAAACCCAATGAAGCAGGTTGTATGTCAAGATGCAATTATATTATATGCATGCAGGGTTGTAGGCCTACGCATGTATTTCACAACTAACAGAGGCACGACCTATGACAGCCTGTACCCGGTGTTGTAGATGAATCGGCTATTCGGTAGATGGCGTTATTGCAATAACACATAAATGGTGTATAGCGCCCGCACAGATAAATAATCCACTCAAAGTCGAGGAAAAGGGGTCAAGTCAGGTCAAGGATGAAAGGTCATAGGTCGTAAGCAACCTATTTCAGAACGATGGACCGACCAGAGAGAAGCTATTATGGTGCGGGTCGTGTGACACGACGCTCCATAATAGCTTCTCTCTGACGACACGACTCCTGTCGTCAGAGGTCAGCATTAGTGCATCGTCTGTCCTTCAGATTACTAGAAAAGTCACAATTGACGGCTCTCGCAGACACGTAGAACAGAGGTCATGAGGATAAACCTCGATGCAACGTTTTATCCAGGGAACTCTAAAGTATCTGTCAACTATCTGCTGCAGCTAGGAATCCGAAACCTCGGTTCTACGTGTCTGCGGGAACCGCCAATGGTGGCGTTTCTAGTAATATGATTGATGAACTTTCTGTTCTTAAAAGCATTATAACAAATAGTTTATCTGACTAGTTTCCAGCGACGGCGCTATATAAATTCCTAATTACAATCATACAATGAGCTACTTTAGGCCTACGGTTAAGACGCTATAAAGCGTTTACTTACGATAATTGTGACTATAACGGGTCCTTTGATGATCCAGAAGATGCCGGGAGTAGGATGAGTATTCCAGCAACTACAGAAAAGCAATTAATACATCATCGAGAACAGAAATTCCCAGTCAAGTAGAATATCTACTGTATTTATATAGCGCCGTATGAGAAACTCCCAAAGATGTATAACCATTGATAGCACACGGTGTAAAAGCCAGAGCGAGAACCAGTGACCGTATCGAACAGTGAACTCGACTACGGTTATTGAAAGCAGGCTTCAGAAGAAGTAGGCTATAAAATGCGTTCGACTGTCTCTGCCCTTTAATGCAATTCAGTCAGTTAATCAATCGGAATTTATATAGCGCCCCTTCAATACCTCTACGCAGAGGCATCCCCGACCCAGGCCAGGCCAGGCGGAAGGGAACTGTCTTGAGCAGAATGCATATCAAAGAAGGTTAACCTAGCGTAGAAATTAATTTAGTTTTCTACAGATTAACGAGGTACTAAGAGATGAGACATGCGTTGAGTGTCTAACCTAACACTTTCTCAAGCGTCGACTAGAGAGAGATTCGTGCAAATTCCATGAGACATATTCCGCGGAATTTTACAATCGCGTTAGCAACGCTTGAGAAAGAGTGATTGTAATGTAAAATCTGCACCAAGGTCTGCTTAGGTAATGTAACTTAACAGAGGGTTTTCCGAAGTTTCTACCTCGCTGTACGTACCTTGAGTAAATTAATGACAGCTACTCAGGAATGTGTCACATTCATTTATTCATTCTTCCATCCATCTATCCGTCCATCCATCCACCTACCCAGTACCCACCCACCAATTCATTCATTCACTCACTCACTAATTCAATAACTCATTCAATTACTTATTCAATAACTTATTCAATCAGCCATTCAATCACTCATTCACTAACTCTCATTCATTCATTCGCTCATTCACTCATTCATTCAGAACACATTTATATAGCGCCTGACTGCACCTACTCAGAGGCGTCTATATAGCCTTTGCCTCTCAACAGTAAGAGATCGGAGCAGAGGAACTGCCGTGAAGAGGAGGTTAACTTACAGATCGTTTTCCACTGTTAGTCTGACGATCGCCCAAGGTATAACACAGACAAATGGAGATACTGAAACGGTCAAACACAGAAACCATCAGGTACACTGTGCAATAAGCAGACTGTGGTATTAAACAGTCGTTCTCCCTTCTTCGTATATGAGAGGAGAGGGAGAGGGGGAGAGGGGAGAGGTAGGGAGATAGAGGAAGAGAGGAAGGAAGGGAGAGTGGGAAAGAGAAAAGAAGTGAGGAAAATAAGGAGAGGAAGGGAGGGAGAGAGGAAAGAGGGAGGGAGAGAGAGGAAGGGAGGGAGGGAGGGCGGAAGGAAGGAAGGAAGGAAGAGAGGGGGAGAGGAATAGAGAGAGGGAGAGAGGGAAGGGGAGATGAAAAAGGAAGGAAGAGATGGGAGAGAGGAAAAAGGAAGGAAGGGAGAGAGAGGAAGGAAGAAGGAAGAGAGGGAGAGAGAAGGAAGGAAGGAGAGAGAAGAAGAGGAGAGAGAGATTTGCCTGCCATACTTACGTGCCAGGCGTCGATGCTGGATTGAAAAGCGTAAAGGTATAAAGCATTCTAGATCGTAATCGTATCTCGAAATTGCCAAAGCGCTTCTTAAAAGCTAAGCTCAGAGCACTACCTTATTCACGAGCGCTGTGTCGAGTCAGAGTTCTTGTCCAGAAATGCCAATTGGAGGCCCAAGTCCAGCTACCAGGAGACCAGGGATAAAAGGTGGCAGAGGAGCTGCTAAGGCGATTAAAGTTGTTACTAGTGTTGGATTTGCATGAGGTGAATGAGAGTTACTACTATTAGATGTCTATGCATTCAATTAGTTATTCATTCATTTAGTCATTAAGTAACTCAGCCAGTTCTACAGTCAATCAGTCAATGTATGCAAGTCAGTAAGTCAATCAGCCAGTCAGTCAGTCAGTAAGTCAATCAGCCAGTCAGTCAGTCATTCATTCATTCATTCATTCAGCCAGTCAGTCAAAAACTAGTCTTTAGATCCTTTATGGGACTTGCAACTCAAACGTAAATAAGACAGCAACAAATCATAGCCGGACTAAATCCTGTTAGCCTGTGTTCGACGACGAAACATGAACTCAATACGACCCTGAGGGAATAGACATCGATAATAGGCGGCTGAGGTGCTCTACTATTTCCACAGGACCTAGTCAATCGATGGCTGTAGTTCCCCATCCAAAGACGTTGTATATATTATATAAAACCTAGATAGCCAATTGCCGTAGTTACCCCATCCGAAAATATTATACAAGACCCAGCCAAGCAGTGACTATACTTACCCCATCCGAAGACTATGTATCCAATGACGCTGCTCGACTCAGAGAAGACGGCCAAGAAGAGGAGAGTATGCAGGTAGAGACCTTCGACGAAGATCCAGGAGTAATTAGCAGTCAGAGCATAGTTAAATGTCGTCATCAACAAACGACATTCCCAGTGCTACACAGAAATAACAACAACAACAACAAATAACTAATAGATAGTAATTATTGTATCATTAGTAGTAGTACGTGAACAAGAATAAACAGTACTGGAAGTAGTAATAATAGATGTATAAGTAGCAGCAGCAGCAGCAGTCGTAGTCGTAGTCGTAGTAGTAGTAGTATAGTAGTAGTAGCAGTAGCAGTAGCAGCAGCAGCAGCAGCAGCAGCAGCAGCAGTAGCAGTAGCAGTAGCAGTAGCAGTAGCAGTAGTAGTAGTAGTAGTAGTAGTAGTAGTAGTAGTAGTAGTAGGTGGTGGTGGTGGTGGTAGTGGTAGTAGTAGTAGTAGTAGTAGTAGTAGTAGTAGGAGCAGCAGCAGCAGCAGCAGCAGCAGTAAGTGGTAGTGGTAGTAACAGTAGTAATAGCAGTAGTAGTCATGATAGTCTCGGAAGTCGTAGAAGTATGTTGATGATGATGACGACGAGATGATAAATATGACAATGATGATGATGACGATGATGACGACGACGACGATGATAAATATGACAATGATGATGATGATGATGACGATGCCCAGCAAACTGTTTTCTGCATCACTACGGGGGAGAACTTCGTCTGAAAAACTACAAGGATTTAAACATTTTAAGGTAGACGAGAATCGTTGATAATTAATTACCGAAGCATTGCTATCGAATGACCTTTGCCCTGTGTCATGAACCCGGATGTCCTTCGCCATTCCGATTCCCTCGGTCAGTAGGAAGTCACGTGCCAGGGCCATTGAGGCTCGGAGGATGAACGACGCGAAGAGGTTCAGGTGGAGAGTGTTACGTGGACAGCGAAGCTTCCTACAAGACAAAGAGATGCCACGGTGCCACATCTGAGGATTCCGCCGACCCGTTGGTGGCCGCTTTTCAAAGACGAGCCGCGCGAAGATCAAAAGGCACGCAGGCTCTGCCTAATGCAACCTCGGCCTCAGGTGCAATGTTGCTTGATTGTATATTTATGTGCAGCCACTTTAGGTGACAGCAAGTCCATTAGACAACGCAATGTATGTCGGTTTGTACTTATTTATGGATGTATGTATGTATGGATGTATACATGCACGTATGCAGGTATACATTAGGCCTCAATAAGGATTCATGCCTTACTTGTATATTTCGATGTCTGTGGTTATATATAGGCGTGCGTGTGTGTGTGTGTATGTGTAAACTGTGTATATATTTGTGTATGCACGTATATATACGCACGTATGTATGTGTATGCGTGTATGTATGTATCTACTCAAATGAATGTATTGATGCATGCTTGCTTGTTTGAATGCATATGCAATTGTATTGTATTCTATCTGGGCATTTATAAAGCGCCTCTATAGCAGTAATAACTATTCAGAGGCGAAGGCATGCATGCATCCGACGTGTATGTATTTATGTATGTATGTATGTATGTATGTATGTATGTATGTATGTATGTATGTATGTATGTATATATATATATGTATTATATGTATGTATGATGTTTGCATGTAGGTAGGTATGCATGTAACTTAATCTGGTGGGATCATTCTATGACTTGCTTAATGACTGATCCGCCCAACTTGACTGAGTCGTTAAAGCGCATTGAGACCTTAATAATAATCTATAATCTAGCGATTCGAATCCGCTAAGCTTTTAGCGGAGTGTCGTCGTTAGCAACCTTCTGTCGCCAGGTGATAAAATTTTTACTGCGCTTTATAAACCTCCGACGGCGTCGACATAAAAATCTAAAACAAGAAGTTCAGCAGAGATAAGTGTGCGATTTGCAATTGAATGCGTGCTTACTGTCTCTGTCTTTGTCTTTGTCTATGTCTCTGTCTTTGTCTGTGTTTCTGTCACTGTCTGTGTCTGTGTCTCTGTCTCTGTCTCACTGTCCTCTTCCTCTGTATCTTGTCTATGTCTCCGTCTCTTCCTCTTGTCTCTGTTTCTTCCTCTGTCTGTGTATCTGCCTGTGTCTCTGTCTCTGTCACTGTCTCTGTGTTTGTCTGTCTTTGTCTCTTCCTCTGTCTCTGTCTCTGTTCCGCTTCCCCGCTTCCAGGCACTTAGATGATGCGGCGTTGACAGCTAAAGTGCAGTTAAGCAACATCGAGGAAGGTTAACGCATGGCTGCGTCAGAGACACACACGGATGAAGACAGACGTGCAAAGATGCATATATACATAGAAACACACAAACACATACACACACAAATATGCGGATACACAGGCAGGCAGACATGCAGGCAAACACACGAATACTTACCTGAAGTAGAGCATGACGGTGACGGCCAGAAGAAGAACGACGAGCGACAGACTGTATCCCGTGTTGTAGATGAGTTGGATGATCGGCAGGTGGCGCTAATGTAATAGCAAACAATTTATATAGCGCCCACGTTTGTATATATATATATATCCAGTCATTTGTGGCATAGCTGTGGTAATTTATAGACAGAGACCTGTTGACGCAACAAATTAAAACGTGGCACAAGAAACGGCGGTTCCGGCATTGTATCATATCAAAGATGATTAGCGTCGCCCTCCTTCTTTATCCAGGTTTGGGACTGGCCCTGCGAGAGTATGGACAGTGGTGTTCAACCGTAAGACGATTGTGACGATCAACTGTAAGTTCTCTTGAGCAAACGGTTTTCGCTGATACCATCAAAAGCACTTTCTCGCAGACAATAATAATAAATTGACTTTGTCGTGAAAACTTTGTGATCTTACACAAAAATATAAGACGGGTGGCATAGAGTACCTCTTACTGAGGGCGTCTGCCTCCGTATCTGGACATCTTAACCGGTCTACTACCATCCGTTATTCATGCATTCCTTAAACTTGGAACTAGGATAGGAGAAATTATAGTTTTAACGAGGTCATTTATTAGGCGTTATTGAAATTTGTTGTTACTGTTACAACTTGAATAGTCATAGTTGTACAGTTATTTTAGTTAAGCTAGAAAAAGTTCTAATAGTAATTGTACGGTATAGTCACAATACTGTTTCAACTACAAAGATTGTAAGTGTAATTGGTAACTTATATTACGCCGATGTCTAATGCACAAGGCGTCAAACGATGGCGAATCAAACCAAGCCGCAATCAGGACAAAAAGATCCTAGAGGTTATAACGGGAATAGTATCGCAATTACTGCATTACATTGTAATTATTATTGCAACAAAGAGTATAGGCTGTTGATCGCGTTTTAGGTCTATAAAAAAAGCAACTGCTTCTACTCGGAATTGAGAGAGTTAGTTCTGGTTTAAAAGAGCTTTTAGAAGAGCGCTCTTTAAATGAATTGTTACCGATGCAGAAATAGAATACAAAAACTTACAATGAAGAGCGGAGTCGGTTGTTGATCCTGTTTTGAGATGTCTGCTCCGCACAACGAGTAATTGGTCCATGTGCGGTTGTGGTTGGCATGAAAGAACCACTTGCCATCGTCTTGGCATCTGCGACTGGCAACGGCTACGATCACAAAACAAGCTATTATAAATCCAGACGTTGCCCAATTTGAAGCTCTCAGACGTAACAATATATGTCTCGACTCGTAACCGAAAATAGAACCTCAGGCTTAATATCCATTGCCTTTGCCAAATTGCCTGTAACAGGTTGCTATTCATGGCTGGGAGCAGCGGAGATGAAAGCACTGTGGCAGGAATGAAAGTATACGGTAGTAATGCAGCCGTTCAGTAACCTACTTAATTAACCATGTTTAAATACAATTATTACTCATTGTGTTGTCAGGTCGGCTGAGCCTCTGATGACGTTCTCTTGAATTGGTGCTATTTAAATCTAAGATTCAATAACAATGCAATTATTACTTAACAAGTAAACTATTACCATAGGCGTAGCTACATGGAGGCACGAGGAGGCAGTTGCCTCCTCTTTCTTTTTTATATACCGGAACTTCTATTGATCAATTACCCCAATGACCAGGATTTTGCCAATGGTCTGTGAAGTTGCCCTCCTCTTGAATTTAAGTCTGGCTAAGTTCCTGACTATTACTGGTTGCTATTATTATTACTTAATAAGTAAACTATTACTGGTTGCTATTATTATTACTTAACAAGTAAACTATTACTGGTTGCTATTATTATTATTACTTAATAAGTAAACTATTACTGGTTGCTACCGTTATAATCCAATTATTTTATGCGTGTGAGCAGCACGCAGCGGAAGTTAATCTAGAAATCGTGCAATGGATGAATTGATCGCCTGTGTTTGAGTCGGTTGGTCTAACTTTAAGCTCTGATATAAGCAGTGACTTCGATAGCGCCGTAATCATAATAGACAAAGCAACGGTCGATGGTCGCTTCACATGATATCATATTAAAGAATCCATGGGCGTAGCCAGAAAACAATTTGGGAGGGGGTTTAAGATTTCGGGGGGGTTCCATTGAAAATCGTCGCAAAAGTCCAGGTGTTTCTGTATTTTGATTTTGCATGTAAAAGCATATAATTTTTTTAGAAAACTTATTTTTGGGGGGGTTGAACCCGTAAAACCATCCCCTAAATACGCCAATGAAAAAATCTTTATCAGTTTGAGCAGTTTGGTCGATGGTCTGGTCGATAGCAGTTAGGCGATAGGTCAAGGTAAGCAGAAATTAGGCTCATCTGGTAAGCTTGTTGAAAGAGGTAAGCATTTAGTTTAGACCTGAATGGCATTAAAGACCTAACAGTGCGCATAGAACTAGACAGTGTATTGCAACGGCTGAGCAGACGCAGATTTTACTAGCGCAATTTCTGATCTCCGCATATCACGAGATGCACTTATCCACTTCTCCTGTTGCTCCAATCGATAGGTTCGCCGTGATGGACTGCCCTCAGAAGCCAGTCCTAAGAGAGAAACACGTCCTCGCTCTAACTATGTACCTCCTTGGGGAGCGATTGATATTACCCCGTTCTATCCGGTCGGTGAAGAAATCCCTGGCCACATGGGAAAGGGAATCATTCTACTGAACTGTTGCTATCAACCATTCGTTCATCCTAGGGAAGGCCCCATCGTACAGCGTAAGTGAAGACTAATGAATTTACATCCGTACAGTTCTGCCTTAACGCAAATGGGAAGGGCTAAAGTACTAGTTGGCTCTTAACGGAAGGCTTCCCAGTGGTCCCAACTGCTTCATAACAACACCAAGAAAATGCAGCACATGCTAAATAAGTCAACAGAGACAGAGTTAGTGCAAAGAAACAAATTAAATTTGGAGAGCTTCTGTGAGGACCTTAAAAGACGCCGTATTTGGTGTCTTGATAAATGCATACATAGTACATACAGACATAAGACATAAGACATTTTTATTGTTCCCAACATATAGACATTCATTGCACAGAAAGTGTAACACCAGTAAGTGAATACATACAGACATATGCATACATACAAAGAAGACAACACAGAGAACCGGGAGAGATCAAAGGATTAAGGAAACGCAGTAACTGGAGAATATTAAAGGTGAAAAACAATGGGGAGGGAAACGTGCGTGACAATAATACGCGTTCAAAGCAATATGCATGAATGGCGATATTCGTCTGTTACAGTAGCCATAACATTCTGGTAGCCTAGTTCTCACTCACAGTGTAGGCCTACTCGTTTTCATACGCTTTATAACAACAGCAACAACAACAACAGCAGCAGCAGCAGCAACAACAACAACAACAATAATAATAACGATAATTGTTTTCATCTTATTATTATTATTATCATTAATTTTTTTTCGCCCGAGGTAGTAAAGCTCCCTCAGGCTCTAAGAAGCTATACTACTGTGTTAAACATGTGTTTATCATTATTATATTGATAATAATTATTATTATCATTATCAATATTACACGGATGTAAATTAATAATAAATAATAGTAATGATTTTTACATTTTTGCTCCGAAAGTAATTTCTGGTTCCTGATAAATTACTTCTACCTAGGGTAAATAAATAAATAAATAACAATAATAATAATAATCATTATTATTATTATTATTATTATTATTATTATTATTATTGCCCTGAGGTACTTCATTCCCCCAGGGACTTATAAAATTATATTATTATAATTATAATATTATTATTATTATTATTATTATTATTATTATTATTATTATTATTATTATTATTATCATCATCATTGTTGTTGTTGTTGTTATTATTATTAAACAGATAATATGCATACATTCCTTGAAGTCCAGTTACAGTAACTATCTTATGGGAGTCTCTAATCTATACTCCTGCGTTATATGTATGCCACGGGCTTTAACCAATCACCTATCGTCCTACATCTCCGATAATTTCTTTCACTGATATTTTGCTTCTGTTTTTTAATATCTTATAGCTATTGGCGAAATGCAAATAATTATGTTTGTCTCGACTTAATAATATAAAACACTTATTGCTTATCATTATTAGTACTAATTTGCATGACAAACAAATTTTCAACGACTGAATTAAAAGAAGCACAGACAAAGGGACAAAAAAGTATCGAAGGGACAAACAAGCACAGAGACAAAGGGAGATAAACGACCATTAACACGGACAGAAGCATACACCTAGACAGAGAGGGAATTCAAATTGGGAACACGTCCAATGAATAAAAACAGATTAATCAATCCATCTACCGTTTATTCGGAAATTGTTGATGTAGGGTGGACACGGTTGAGTGACCGCCTGACCAGCAGGTGTCTCAGGCCAACATGAAATGCCATCCCACACGTGTGGACATGACTGGAATTCTGAAACTGATATTGAAAAGTATCATCACAATAATACCATGCAACTGCAATTCATTCAATGCCCTCCTCGTGGAGTTCAGAAGTGCACAGTGAAGAAGGGTAAACATTAGGAGCAATAGGTACTCATTCATTCATTCAGAAAATTTGTAAAGCGCCCTTTCAAGATTTCTACCCCAGAGGCGCTCCCGACCCAACCATGGTGGAAAAAAGACAGAATTAAGGCTGTTATAAAATGTTTAGACTTGAAGAGGCAAGTTATCAGCTTAGAGGAAAAGACGGTAGGAGAGTTCCGAACGTGGGGAGGGTAAAGAGTTGCAGATGAAGAGACCGGCATATGTGAACGATAGCCGGACAAAGTTAAGACGTGTACCAGAAACAACATACTGTTCATCCCAACTCATGTTCCTGCATTGAACAGAATATCAGCTGATGCCTTACGCATTAAATGCCGAGGATAAGAAAATGAGGTCGCTAACACTTCATATCCGCCTATGCCTTTCGTGGCTAGCTTAAGAGAATGCTCTTCTATTTCGATTCATCACTTCACCGCGCTACACTGCATCTTTACACCTAAATACGATTAGTTAATGTGCTTGAATATCATTTAATAATAATAATTTAAATAATAATAAGAATTTTAATAATAATAATAATAATCAATAATAATAACAATTCAGCTAACCGACCGTAATACTGTAAGTGGGAAGACCAAACGGCGGCTCTTATATGCCGAGAATAAGAAAAAAAGATCGCTAACACTTCATATCCGCAGCTGCCTTTCGTGGCCAGCTTAAGAGAATGGTCTTCTTTGAGACTATACACTTCACAGCGCTGCGCTGCATCTTTGTAGATCAGTTAGATGGCCATAGTTTTCAGAATGTCTTAGGGCTCTATATAAAATGACCTTATTACGTATTCGAGAAGATCTTCGCCAGCCTTGCGATGCATGGGCTCCCTGTCCACGACCATTGGGCTCGTCCGTTGCCGGTTCAAGGCCAGAGCGAAAGAAATGATCGCCTTCCCAACGTTCCGCATGGGGTCTGGGAACTTTACTTTACTGACTGACAATACATTGTTACGATTTTAACGAATTCATACCTATCGATTGGTTGTCCGTGGACCCTTCCAGATGCTGCATCTGTTGTAGGCATTCGATCTTTGCCATGAGTATCCGAGTTGCCTGGGTCTCTGGCGGGATTCTAACAATTCCATCGCTGTCAAGTCCAGTAATGGTCTGCAGAAGATTGAAAATGTGACAGTTGCAAAAGCAACAATAATAACTGTAGGAGTTAAACTAGCACTTATTGATACAATAGCATTAACGATAACACTGCCACTTACAAGTAGCAATAATGCAAACAGAAAACGGCGGCATAACACTTAAAATAAAAGTAACACTCACAATAACAATAGCTCTAGCACTGACAATATAAATTTATAAAAATACAAAATACAATACAATAACACTAACGCTTACAATAACAACACATACAAACAGTTACAATGACACTAATAACAAACACTTACACTGACTCTAATATTATAATAACGTTAGCAGTGCCAATAGCCGAGACTAACGATAATAAGAGCAATTATACCAACACTGTTAGCGCATCATACCCATGGCTGCCCCTCGGGCCGTCTGAGCAAAATAAAAATTGCGGAATTGTCCTTACAGTTCCTTGCGTCGGATTAAGCTTCATTAGCCGGAAGGATATCATAAGCTGCTGGATGACGAGGAGTACTTGGTCACAACTTAAGCTAACACGTTTTTAAGAAACGTTTCAGGTCATTGAGTATCTTGCTTTAGCTTCTGACCATTAACCGACTAAATTCTCAGCTGGAGTTTTATTCCTTGCTCTAGGGAGGACTACAAAGACGAAACCGCTGACTCTTGATGTATTCTTCGTTGCCATTTCTTGGCACATTTAACAGTAGTTTCTACAGAGACGTGCAAACAAGGCATGTTGCCATTGCCTTTTAGGGGCGGATATGTATACAGTCTCTCCCTAAAGAGCATTAAAAGCATGGCAAGGTCGACAGAGAGAAGAAAGCGACTTGTGACTTTATATCTTGACGGTGGCTCTTGAGTTGCTGCATCTCAAATTCTCTAGTCCTATCTTCTTCGCAGAGCGGGAGATCAAAGCGTCTTTGATGTGCGTCGTATTCACTGTCCGATGTACTTAACACGGTTCGGTCAATGACCGTATAATGTCCAGCTTGCGAAATTCAAAGTCAGTTCACACTACTGCGTCATTCTGTCTATCTAGCGATTGCCGATCAATCTACTAGCTCTAGAACGCATTTAGTAGGTAATTAGCTACAAAGTCACTTGACTTGACATTTATTTAGCTCATGTACAAGCGACGATTGGGAAAAAGATTCCCAGCTAAATGTTAGTGGTGTCTTTTCATCTCATTTTCTTCTGCCTCCCTGTTTCGGTGTCTCTCTCTCTCTCTCTCTCTCTCTCTCTCCGTCTGTCTGTCTGTCTGTCATTAGATATGCATGTATGAACTCTGACATTTTATATAGCGCACTCTACTTACTCCAAAACACCGCAGAGTGGTTTGCATTTTTCGCATTAATTTTGCATTTTACACTATAGGCCAAGTGCAGTGGCGTAAATCATGGGGGGGACAGAGGGGGACTGTCCCCCCCAAAGTTTTGACTGGGGGTACAGCAGTGTTGACTGTCCCCCCCAAAGTTAAACATTTTTTCTAACAATTCTCAAAGAAAACCTTGTCTGTAATGTGGCTCGGAAGGCCTCTGTGCATTACAAAGAGGACCAGCATCGTGCTCATCCATCATCTAGG
Source organism: Aporrectodea caliginosa (assembly GCA_020284085.1). NCBI lineage: Eukaryota > Metazoa > Annelida > Clitellata > Crassiclitellata > Lumbricidae > Aporrectodea > Aporrectodea caliginosa. Next base: position 96,691 of record JACEVL010000142.1, read on the forward strand.
GTGTAGCCTACAAATTACATCAATCAGCTCCAAGGCTCGGTTGTCGCTTGAAACATGATCTTGTGTAGCCAGTTGTTGGGCCACAAAATTCCTCGTGCCTCGGGATTCTATCTTAGTCATCCTCTGTCGAGCTAGCTGGCCTCTGCATCATTATGCATCCTCTGTGTCTCTCTGTCTGTCTCTCTCTTCACATTTCTGTCTATGTGTCTCTCTCTGTATTTAGTCTAGCACTGCATGTCGGCAGACACGCACACAAGACCAACGGTTTAATATCGTTTTAATATTGTTCTTGATATCAAATTTGGTCTCAGACCAAAGGCTCAAATCGAGAGCAAGACCAAGTCACTGTTCACTGTCTTGAGACCCCATTATTGACGAAACATGGCTTCTACTTCTAATGCAGCTTGCCAGCTTCAATCAAACGTCTCAGACAGTCATTGTCAGACTTGTATACGAGACATAAAACTCGAGACCGAGACCGAGACAGTGGGGTTCGAGACCGAGACCGAGACCGAGACAGTGGGGTCCGAGACCGAGACCGAGACGAGACACCAGGTCCGAGACAGTTCGAGACAGTTCAAAACGAGTGAAATGCACATTGGACCCAAATTCCGAAACAATGTTTCTCAACTTTTGAAGTCTAATACAAGGGTCAAGTCACTGAAATCAGCCGATCACCTGAATTGTATAAACTATAAAGAAATTATATATTTCAGCCATTCAGAGACCTTCTAAATGATTCTAAAATTTAAACCAACAAAATTCCATTTAGGCGCTAGGCCTATTAGCGATTTGACGACATAAGTCACATCACTCACCTTGAGAAACTATAGATGTTGTTAAAAGAGTTTCGCTTATGTTGGCTTTACACAAACGACGAACGACATGCCATTTATTTTGGTTTTCATTGATTTCAAACTGCGTGATTTCACGATTTCAGGTTCTTTATGAGACATTTTAAGATATTTGGAAATTTTGGACTGAAAGTGCAAACTTAAGACTGCTTTTTCAATACTCTTAAATCTTAATACCAGAAACACCGCTTTTTAAAACTTCCTGTCTTTTTGGCACTTCCGATTAACTAGTTATCCATTCGGCACAAGACAATTTTACAGTGCAATACTGTACGAAGTTCCGAACAAAATACAGTTTGTACGAGAACTTTGGAGACCGCTTCTACAAGAGAACAAGACTTTCGCTTCGAGACAGTTTCCAAAAAGACAAGACTTTCGTTTCGAGACAGTTTCCAAAAAGTCGAGAAATGATCTCGAGACCGAGACCGAGACCGAGACAGTGAGGTCCGAGACCGAGACCGAGACCGAGACATCGAAAAACCTGTCTCGAGACGTCTCGAGACCGAGACAGTGTCTCGAGACAATACAACTCTGGTCATTGTTGAGTTTCAGTTCCAGCAAAAAGAAGAAACCGGGTACGTATTACAAGAAAATATTATATCAGTTCCAATAAAGCTCGATGTCAGCATTGTAGCTGGCCAAGAGATGGATTCGTGGGATCTGAACTTCGAGTCCGTACCCTCTGAACTTGGAACCATCGATATTGCACTCACTCAGATTCTATGAGAGTTTAGAGAAACCTCATCATTACCCCTATTGGAAAAATATTACTTTTAGTTCCGATCTAATGAACCCTAGCCGGCGGTCCCCCCAACTTTTGAACATTTTCAGGTAAACAAGAGTCCAAAATGCACTCCATTTGGTATCAAATGCTCAAAATAGCGTCGGCTCCTGGGGGTCCGCCCCAGACCCCGATGGGGAGCTTACGACCCGCTCCCTCGTACCCCTAGTCGTATAGGAGCTTCTTACCTTCCGCAATTGCGGCTGTGCGCCTTCCGCCTTCGCAGTTCCCCCTACTCGGACGTTCTAGTAGGTCCCTCCCCAACAAATCGCTGGCCCTGCTGCCGATAAAATAAAGGGTCAGGCTAAAGCCGCTAAACTCAAGTCTATCAGAATTCAGTGCAGAATGTTGCTGTATAATTTCACTCTAAAATTTTACTTTTCTCGTTTTTAAAATACAACTAAGGCTCGCGGTAGAAGCCTAGGAGGACATTTCAATTTTTAATGCTGCGACTGAGTATGGTGTTCTTCTGAAACCTAAAATCTCAGTTTATTTATATAATAGAGGCATTTTTTTCACAGATATAGATGGATTAGGTACTTTTATATCGAAATCATTGGTGAAAAATTTGATGTAAATTAGAGCCCAAAATGTACTCCATTTGGTATCAAATGCTCAAAATTGCGTCGATGCCCCCTAGTCGTTATGGGCTTCTTGCCTTCGGCAATCGCAGCTTCGCGCCTTCGGCGCTCGCAATTTCCTCGCAATTCCTCCCCCCACTCAGACATTCTAGTAGGTCCTCCAACTTCTGGACCGTGGTTGCCCCACCTAACGAATTGAAAAAAATTTCCTTCCAAATCTGTCCTCCCCAAAGTTATGTACAGATTTTCGCCTCTGGCCAAGTGCAACAACCGGACAAAATTATTGGCCTAGTATTCCACTGAATGATGTCATTAGGATACTACCATCCCTTGTGGAAATGTTTCATATGTGTTGTGTTGAACCTATCTATTGCAGGAGTTGCTATCAACATCGTCTTATTTTCGATCATCATAAAATTATACCACTTTGGGACACGGTAGCTGATTGGTAAGAGCGCACGCTTTGTAACGCGGAGATACGGGTTCAAGGCTTCCACCAGACACTAACTTGTAGAGATAGTAATAAAAATGATAATAGTAATAATAATGATAGTAGTAGTAGTAGTAGTAGTAGTAGTAGTAGTAGTAGTAGTAGTAGTAGTAGTAGTAGTAGTAGTAGTAGTAGTGGTAGTAGTAGTAGTAGTAGTAGTAGTAGTGGTAGTAGTAGTGGTGGTAGTAGTAGTAGTAGTGGTGTATGGTAGTAGTGGTGGTGGTAGTAGTAGTGGTAGTGGTAGTGGTAGTAGTGGTGGTAGTGGTAGTAGTAGTAGTGGTGGTAGTAGTGGTGGTAGTGGTAGTGGTAGTAGTGGTAGTAGTGGCCTAGTGGTGGTAGTAGTGGTAGTAGTGGTGGTAGTAGTAGTAGTAGTAGTAGTAGTAGTAGTAGTAGTAGTAGTAGTAGTAGTAGTAGTAGTAGTAGTAGTAGTAGTAGTAGCAGTAGCAGTAGCAGCAGTAGCAGTAGTAGTAGTAGCAGTAGCAGCATAGCAGTAGTAGTAATAATAATAATAATAATAATAATAATAATAATAATAATAATAATAATAATAATAATAATAATAATAATAATAATAATAATAATAATAATAATAATAATAATAATAATAATAATAATAATAATAATAATAATAATAATAAAAAATAATAATAAAACTATAATAAAGAACTCTCTTCCTGCAAATCCTTCGAATGGATTGATTTCTTTGTCTTCATCATCTATAACTGTTATCGTCGGATGAGTTCGATTTCCCTGAGGATCGATTCCGTTCGATCGATGGCTTCGTCGTCTAATGCCATGATCTGCAGAATTGTCTTCTCATAAAACACGACGACATGATCCCAAAGTCATTCTCTCCTCCTCCGCCTACTCCTTCTCTTTCTCCTTCTCTTCATCCTCCTACTCCTCCTTCTTCTCCTTCTTCTTTTTCTTCTCCTTCTTCTCGTCCTACTTCTCCTCCTCTCTCTTCTCCTTCTTCTCCTTCTCCTTCTTCTCCTTCTTCTCCTTCTTCTCCTCCTACTTCTCCTCCTCCTCTTCTCCTTCTCTTACTCTTCCTCCTCCTTCTCCTCAACCTCATTCCCTTTTCATCCTACTTCTCTTCTTCCTTCTTAGCCTTCTCCTCTCTTCTTTCCTCCTCCTCGCACAACTCCTTTGTCTCTTCCTCCTCCTTCTATTCCTCTTCCCCTCCTCCTCCTCTTGCTCCTTTCCGTTTTCACCCTATCTTCTTCCTCCTTATCCTTCTTTCTTCTTTCCTTCGTCTCATACTACACTACTCCTTCGTTTCCTCTTCCGCCCGGTGTCCCTTTTCCCCCTCCTTCACATCTTCATCTTTCCATACCCCTCCTTTTCCTTTTCATCTAATCCTCTTCCTTCGTTGTTTATCCCCAAACAACTGATCGACAAAATCCTATCGACATGACAGGTCACGACCAAGATGACGCTCAAGCCGACTGGATAAAACTAACCTCCTAAACATCATTATTATTCGGGGAGATGGCTGAATGGTAACACACTGGCTCGAAGATCAGAAGGACGCGGGTTCGATACCCGCTATAGCCAATGAGGCTGGAAACCATGAGCAAAATCTTGTATCGGAGTCGAGGAGTTACTGGAAGCCATATAAACAGAAAGATGGAATTGAAACAGGATACAAAGTGGAAAGTAGACAGCCACGGTGTTAACTAAACGAAGTTATTTAAAGTCCAGTAATGCCCTGGTCCAATGTCCAGTACCTTTGGATTCATCCGTTGCCGCTTAATGATAAATGGGGAACAAAGTCGCCCCATGTCCTGATATTATGGGAAATAAGGTTTGTTGTCGGGACGTCTTATAGTCCATAATTCAGAATTGACTATTATAAATAGGCCTATAAGTTATGTGACTATTTTAAATATAAGCTTCTTCATATTAACCAGATTAGTTTTCTCCAAATAGGTGAACTGTCTTATTTATCGTCTTAATAATGGACGACTCCCTCTAGTATTCAGCAGCTGCCTCCAATTGGGCTCTGACCTTCACACTCATTACACAAGAAACACTAAGGTGTATCGCTCTGTTAGAATCCACTCCAACACTCGTCGCTTCACCATCAAGTCATTCGGCATTCTAGTTTCAAACTGTATTACTACTGAAAGTCTGCAATGCATCCAATCTCCACATATTTAGAAAAGGATATCTTTGTTTGTTGCTTAGTAACTAGAGCTCATCACAACTTCATTGACCCTCACTTAAACTTAGAATCGGTCACTCTTTGTGCAGTACCGCTTTTAGTTAAGTTTGTTGTCAAAATGGTAGCTAAGTTTTATACATGGTAAATTGGTAATGCAATGTTTCTAATCAATTCTGAATTATGGACTATTTTTTGTTCGTGTAATTTATACCGTGGCTGTCTATTTTCCACTTTTTATCCCGTTTCAATTCCATCTTTCTATTTATTTGGTAATATTCGTACTTAGGTTGTCCCTCCTAGCGGTATTGCGAACCATATTGGGCCTCCCCTTCGTAACCAATGTACTTCCTCATCGGTATGTTACTGTGTGAAAATTGATTGCAATAAAAACACTTGACTTCAATTGACTTCACAGCACTGTCTACTTGCCGTATACAAGCGGAGATGCTGATGACATTGGACAACGCTATTTTTTCCCACTCGTTGCTCGTTTTCTTATTAATCAAAGTCTTAGAAACGAGACGAAATCACGACCAAGTGAATTTTCTAATGAAAATACGGAATGAGAAATGAGTTCAAAGCCGTAGGCCGTGACTTCTCTCGACGTCCTTTTTTTACCACACTTTCTCAATATTCCTTACATATTTTTGCCTCCAAAGCGGGTTTCATAATCAATTTATTCTGGGTTTTTTAAATCCTAACTGGTGTTTGCCCGATCTTCAATATTTTCTACGCTTCTTGCTTCTCCTCTTCGTCGTCTCTCTGTTTCATTTCTTCTTTTCTTCTCCATTCATTCCTCCTACCTCAACTTTTGTTTTTCTTCCTCCTTCACGTGTTCTTCGTTCTCCTGTAACAGTTACTGACCCTATGTCATTATTCCCCTACGCATTTCTTCGTCTTCCTACGCTCGTCTTCTTTGTCCTCCAACGCATTTCTTCATTCTAAACGCATTTCTTCTTTCGTCCTTCTACGCATTTCCGCTTTCTCACATGTATATCTTCGCCGTCTTTTCACGCATCTCTATTCTTCCATCTACGTATTTCTTTATCTACTACACATTTCTTGTTGTGTCCACTTACGCATTTCTCTGTCTTCCTTGTACGCATTTTTTCGTCGGTTTGTTGCACTTTTTTTATTCGTCCTCTTACGCATTTCTTCATCTACTGAGCTTTTCTTCATCTACTAAGCATTTCTTCATCTACTGAGCTTTTCTTCATCTACTAAGCATTTCTTCATCTACTAAGCATTTCTTCATCTACTAAGCTTTTCTTCATCTACTAAGCATTTCTTCATCTACTAAGCTTTTCTTCATCTACTAAGCATTTCTTCATCTACTAAGCATTTCTTCATCTACTAAGCATTTCTTCATCTACTAAGCATTTCTTCATCTACTAAGCTTTTCTTCATCTACTAAGCATTTCTTCATCTACTAAGCATTTCTTCATCTACTAAGCATTTCTTCATCTACTAAGCATTTCTTCATCTACTAAGCTTTTCTTCATCTACTAAGCATTTCTTCATCTACTAAGCATTTCTTCATCTACTAAGCATTTCTTCATCTACTAAGCTTTTCTTCATCTACTAAGCATTTCTTCATCTACTAAGCTTTTCTTCATCTACTAAGCATTTCTTCATCTACTAAGCTTTTCATCATCTACTAAGCATTTCTTCATCTACTAAGCATTTCTTCATCTACTAAGTATTTCTTCATCTACTAAGCATTTCTTCTTCGTCCTAGGTCCTTCTACGTCGCCCTACTACATCATCAGTTCTCTGCTTCTCATTTCTTCTTTTTTCTTCTCTCTTCATTCCTCCTACCTCAATTGCTGTTTTTCTTCATCCTTCACATGTTCGTCGTTGAACTAACTGGTCCCGTATGTCGTAATTCCCCTACGCATTTCTTTATTACAACAATGCATTAGGCATCAATCGATACAATCACAATCCTTCGGCTTCCTTTGATTTCCTCCAGAACTATTGTTCTTTGTCTTACTTCGCATATCTTCATCCTCCTCTTCCTATACTTCCTTCTTCCGTCATCCTTGTCCTCATATCGGACCGTCCCCTTTCCATCATAGCACACATATCACGACTTTCAATTTCCACACTAAACCATGTCATCGGCGTCACGGCCAACGTTGTCGTCGGCCTTGATTAAGGCGTCTACGGCCGAGACATGAAACGGTTACGACTCGGGCAATGGATTGCCAAGGGCAGTCATGCACTAATGAAATTAACCATCAACCGACAGAGGAGGAAAGTCGCCGGATGACGATATTAAGAAAGTGCAGGCTACAGCATTTAGCGTTAAAATCAAGTTGGCATTAGATCACAAATCAGTACTTTATTACGCCCGAAGGCAGAAACAAAACATACATGCACAAATGCTAAACAAACAATATCAAACGCACAGACTGCGAAAATGTTCGTAAAGATCATTTATGCAACTAAATTTACCGTTTAAATTACGCAGACAACTGTATTAATATAAATATAAGCTTAAATTAAAATTAAAATGTACATAAATATATATATATGGGGTTGTCGATGTAGTATATACTATCGATAAAGTATAAATTGATATATATAAAAGTGTGTGTGTATACATTTCGCCGATACAACTGATATAGATATATACACATGTATGGGTAGGTGTGTGCCGTGGTTAAATTCAGCCGGATCTGAGATCCGACATCTCGCAGTTGAGATCCGCCATCTGAACTATGAGATCCGCCAGTTAAAAGAGTAAACCCGCAACTAATATGTGTTTCTGTTAGGCTACAACAATTGACCATATGCAGTGCTAAAGACATTTTTTACTTAGGCCTATCCAAAAAGCAAAATTAAAGCCGAGAAATGCATAGGCCTATAGGCAATCGATTATAGAATCACCGCATAGGCTTAAGTTTTAGATTTGTAACGATTTGGGGATGAGCAATTTAAACACTGGGTGTATGTGTAGGTGTGTATGGGTGTGTAATAATAATAATCTTCGTTTTAATATTTTCAAACTGACAATTAAGCAGTATGATCACAATTCAGTATGATCGGATGATCACAAGTTATTACAGGAGTCGAATTTAACTGTATACGGCATCCATGCAAGGCGACCATCAGGTCCTACATCTCATTGTCCCAATGCGCCATCTCGCGAATGACAGGCTGAATGGACCTTTTTGGGAGGGTTGCGGGAAGCGATCCCGCTTCCTACTGCTCTTCACGCCAGTGATGTTACCACTACACTGTGGACTCGGCGACATGTGTATCATAAACATGTCGCCGAAAGAATTCTGTTGGAGTGTGGAGCCTGTAAGAATGCAGGAGTCGTGGTGGATAGATAGCAGTTTGCCATTGGACAATGTAGCACCGCGAGATGTCACGCATTCCGTCAGCGATTTACTGCAATTCGAGTTCCATCTCGTTCAAATTCTTAACCCTATGCGTTTCCCGTCGAATGTCGCGTGGTCTCTTGACAACACGGCTTTCACTGGAAGCGAAGGGGTGCCCGATAGTCCAGTGGTTAGCGTGCTGGACTGTTAGCCGATCGGTCGGGGGTTCAAATCGCGCCAAGGCAGAAAATTGGTTCGAGATTTCTGCTCTGCGTACGTCCCTATAGCCACCAACTCAGTTATAGTGAGTACACTGACTGAACACTATCATTGGGACGATGAGATGACATGGGCATCACGATAACACTGTGATTAGATTAGATTGTATTAGATCAGATCATAACAGATTTAATAAGATCACGTTAGATTAGATTAGCTTAGATCATATTAGAATTCAGTCAATCAATTTAAATTTATATAGGACCCCATTGAGGTCTTTACTCGGAAACACTCTGGACCCAGGCTATGCGGAAGGCAGCAGTCTTAAGGGACTAGTAGAACAAAAGGGAGGGGAACCTGGGGAAGAGACGGACCTCCAGGGAAGCCTCTTGCCATGTCTTTGGGCCGATCACGTACAATGCCCGGCTCTGCCCAGATGAAGTGCGAGCAAAATGGAGGGACAGCCTGGACAGGGGTTTCTGTCGGTGGCGGAGTGAAGGAAGCGGCGACCGTTGTGAGACGCCACAGGGCAGCGCTTTACGAAGTTATTTAAAGTCCAGTAATGCTGTAGTCCAATGTCCAGTACCTTTGGATTCATCCGTTGCCGCTTAATGATAAATGGGGGACAAAATAGCCCCCATCTCCTGATATAGGGTTTGTTGTCCGGACGTCTTAAATTAGGGTTAGGGTTAGGGTGAGTTAATTAAAACGCAACTGATCAGCTCAGAGAAGTGTAACTATATATATAGTGACACTGCTCTGAGCTGCTAAGATATAATCGCCGATCGCAATTACAAAGACCCTGATTATTTGATGCAGCAGACAGAAGACAAAAGCTACTCAGACACACACAGACAGACAGACACATACAAAGGCACATAGACACACACAGACACAATATACAAACGGATAATCAATTAAACTTATATATGAGTTTTTGCCTAAATATCGCCGCTGCAAGCGCTAAATGAATTGCATTGCTTCTGAAGGCAGTGAAGCAGACTAGTAGGTTCGCAGCTGAAACGAATACGTTTGCACGGCCGTGACGGAGGTCATGACCTTCTGCCCTGCGCTGGTGATTGGCTGACCTATCAGCCTCGTGGACGTGGTCTGTAGAAGATAGCGTGCCATCGTCTGAACGCACGATCGATTAGCGCCATCGATTGATACACGGAAGAGATAGTGATGCTGCAGAAGATATCATATAAAAATAATCCAGAGGTATATAGCTCGTTACTTAGCTAATTAGTAGATGGATTGACTAACGGATCGATGGATGAATGGATGGATGGATGGATGGATGGATGGATGGATGGATGGATGGATGGATGGATGGATGGATGGATGGATGGATGATGGATGGATGGATGGATGGATGGATGAATGGGTGGATGGATGGATGGATGGATGGATGGAATGGATGAAATGGATGGATGGATGGATGGATGGATGATGGATGGATGGATGGATGGATGGATGGATGGATGGATGATGGATGATGGATGGATGGATGGATGGATGGATGGAATGGATGGATGGATAGATGGATGGATGGATGGATGGATGGATGGATGGATGGATGGATGGATGGATGGATGGATGGATGGATGGATGGATGGATGGATGGATGGATGGATGGATGGATGGATGGATGGATGGATGGATGGATGGATGGATGGATGGATGGATGGATGGATGGATGGATGGATGGATGGATGGATGGATGGATGGATGGATGGATATGGATGGATGGATGGATGGATGGATGGATGGATGGATGGATGGATGGATGTGCTGATAGATGGATATTTCTTTATTGGTCCGTTTGAAGCACACGGAGTAAAAAGCAAAAAGCAAGCAAATGATGAATTAACAAGTACCACGGACACTAAAACATATAGCTTAATTAGCTAAAAGGTTTTTTTATCAAAGATATTCAACTATCCAAGAAGCTATAAATATCACCAAAATGAAAACTAAAGTTTTAAAGTAAAGGCTGATTTGCTTAACGTGATAATGACATTAGTATTTGAAAAAACATTACCAAGTAACAGTGGTATAACATTAAATTAACCTGAGGCTCAGATAGCTTGAGCGTGGTAAACTCGTGCAGCATAGAACACAAAAGGGTCGAATTTAAGTGAAACAAGGTCCTCCAATTATCTGTTGCAGTATTTAGATGGATAAACACAAATTGATAGCTTAAACAAGATACAGTATGAACTGGGTATCGAACGATGGTGATCCGTCAGAACGGCCCAGGACAAATCGGCCCCGACAAAACGCGTCAAAATGGCCTCGACCAAAACAGCCCCGTCATATCGGCCCCAGTCATATCAGCCCCAGTCATATCGGCTCCCAGTCATATAGGGCCCCAACGTCATATGGC